>JANTFA010053562.1:0-15074 GCA_026413405.1 Phytosciara flavipes | reverse complement strand
ATATACTGGTGGAGGTCACCTCGATATAGGTACGCGGGTTACACCCCACAGTTGACGATAGTATGGCGGATTTCATACAAAATTTCACCTGCTCTGATGACTATCGTCGTCGTGATGATGTGGTGAATATTGTAAAATCATCAAATGTGGTGTGTTCCCGCGCACCTAATAAAATGACGATCGAGGTGACCTCCACCAGTATAAAGCATTCGTTTGAGTACGCGGTACGCGTTTCTACTCAATTTACTCTGGATGTTCTGTATATTAAGAAAGATTTCAACTAACAAGTTTATTAATGGTAACTGACAACCGAAATTCAAAAAGAAACGCTTAATTTGTTCGTTTTACTGTACAGTTTTTATAGCGGTTAATCGACAAAATATGCGTTGAAAATTCAAATATTTTTGACGCAGCTACGGCGTGAATAAGACATCTCACTAAAGTCGTGGGGAATATTATGTAGGACAATAAATTGTGACTGAGAAATCTGAATTCCGCCGGTCGGATAGCTTCTGAAATGTCTTATTCAATTTTTTTTCACTCGGGAGCTTTTTTTTATACCCAGCCAATTTTCTCATAGCTGAATATAGCGCCAGTTGTATTCGGAATAATTTATTCCGTAAAATATCCGTATGCAGCTACGTAAAACTGAGCAACCAAAAGTCGCTCTAGCCCCAATCCCAATATATATAGCTAAACTTGTTGGAATTCGAACTTCAAGGTTGACTCATCGGCTATAATATACTGTATTGCACAAACGTTTATCACGCAACCATCGTGTTGGCTTGTAAACGAGGAGTTAATGGAAGACACACATATTAATTTTGCATTTTATCTACAGTGAAAAAACATGTCCCAGTATAGTAAGTTCCGATTCGATTGAATCTCGACACTGGGACTTTGAAAAGAGCTGATATTTACAAAGTCTTGTGTCAAACAATAAGAGTTTTTTTCCGATACACGTACTGCCATACACGTCAAATTCCGCACTCGCTTCAACGAAAGATAAATAACTCAAAGATTTTTTTTTTATAAATTACAATCTTCGTTCACTCAAGTCCGTGTAGAGGTTGGGTAATACGTAAATCCTGATCAGTTTGTTCAAAATCATGGAACAATTCCAGCACATTATTGTTGCATTCGTACTGATATCATGTTTCGGCTTATCCGTGTTATCTGAAATTCCTCGGCCTAGAGGTGTTTCACTGACCAGAGCCAGTCTTTACACACCAGGCGACACATTTGCTTGCTTAGATGGGAAAAAAGTGATAAAATTCACTCAAGTCAATGATGATTATTGTGATTGTCAGGACGCATCTGATGAGCCGGGAACTGCGGGTAAGTTGCGGATTAAAATCCGATCATTATCCGAATACATAAACTAAAAACAGAAAATTGTTCGCACTATTAGCATGTCCACAAGGACAATTCCATTGTACAAACGCTGGACATAAACCAAAAAACATTCCAAGTTCTCAAGTTAACGATGGTGTATGCGATTGCTGTGATGCTTCCGATGAATATCAATCGCAAGCAAAATGTGTGAATACTTGTAGCGAATTAGGTGAGTCTTATTGGCGTCATTTCTAGATTATAACCAAAGTGCGAAGAACTTGAATGAAATTTTGTTTTCGGTGCTGTTTTAGGTAAAGAAGAAAGACAACGCGAGAAGGAGCTAGCCGAACTAGCCAAACTTGGTGATCAACTTCGTGCTGATATGGCAAGTAAAGGGAAAACATTGAAAGACCAGCATCGAGCCCGACTACTCGAGCTACGAAAGCATCAGGACGAAGCCCAAATACTCAAGAATGAACGAATGCAAATAAAGGACGAAGTTGAAGCTTTGGAAAAAGAGGCCATGAATGTGTACGCGGAAATTCGGGATCGCGAGGATAGAGAGAAACGAGAATTGGAACAGGAAGAGAATGCTAAAGAAGCCGAAACTACATTCACCAAATACGATTCGAACGGTAATCAGCTGATCGAAATTGATGAAATGCAAACGCGCATAGCATTCGACAAAAATCGAGACGGTGAAGTTAGCGTAGAGGAGGCCAAATATTTCCTGGATGATCACGATGCAGTAGATTTTGAAACGTTCAAGACGCTATGCTGGCCGAAGATTAAACCATACATGATGCTCGACGCCGGACTTTTCAAACCTCCAGAATCGGTGGAAGAGTTGAAGGAGCAAAATGATAACCAAGAACTTACGTATGATAACGAAGATGTGGATGAAGGTGGTGATGAACATACGGATGACGACGCAGAGGAAGAAGAATACGAAGAAGAGACTGGCGAAGGAGAGGTACGCATTTGACAGAAATTTTATTTTTTTCATGAACAGAACTTTCAAAGAACTTGAAACCCAAAATAAAATCAATTTTCTATTGTAGGTAGAGCTGGTCGATCGGGAAACAACCACCAACGAGCCAATTGAATATGATGCCGAAACAAAGAAATTGATTGAACAAGCCAATGGTGCACGTAATCTATTCACCGAAGCCGAACGCGAATTACGAGAAATTGAGACTGAAATTGGAAACATTGATGATTTGCTGAATAAGGACTTTGGGCCGAACGAAGAATTCATTCCATTGCACGGCGAGTGCTTTAATTTCGAGGATCGTGAATACATTTACAAAGTTTGTCCTTTCGATAAGGCCGTTCAACAACCAAAGTCTGGTGGATCTGAAACGAGGTAAATTTTGGCGGAGTGAAGAAAATGTTGAACACGACAACGAATTGCATTGCCAACGAATTTCATTTCAGATTGGGCACTTGGGATCGATGGGACGGTGCGTCGAACAAATATATGACCATGGTCTTTGCCAATGGTGCATCCTGTTGGAATGGTCCGCAACGATCCGCAACTGTGCACTTAGAATGTGGATTAGAAACGAAATTGACATCCGTTACCGAACCGAATCGTTGCGAATATGCTTGTACTATGCAAACTCCAGCCGTTTGTCAAATTAATGCCACCGGTGATACGAATGAATATGAGCACGATGAACTCTAGATAAAATAAAGTTAGAGAAAAATATGAAACACACACAGAAAATGTTTACAATTTTGGATAATAGTTGAGAGAATGTTGTATGTGAACAAAAGAGTTGAGCTGAGTTATGCGTTTGGCGAACAACATAAAGTGATTTTTTTTCATTAGTTTTATTGAGTACGTTTATGATGATGGTTTTGATCACAATAAATTAAGGAGAGAAAACAAAAACGTGTGTGACCATTTTGATGTCGAATTTTTCGGACTATGTGCAGTCATCGGACGTTTTGGTCATACAAGAAATTGCAGTAGGAATCAGGAAGTTTTTCATCAAGAATAATAGCAACCTGGAGGTACCGCTCTATACACTTTTCATATTGAAATAATTAAATCAGTTGCTTCGCGGAAGAGCTTATCTCGAAAACTGTAATAAGATAATGATTACGTGTCGGTTCGCTATTGATGCAAAATGAATAACCGTCACCTAGACAAAATTTTAAATTTGACTCAGATTCGTGTCTTCCACACACATTCACATTTTAATCGAGTATACGAATCGAAAATGAAACCGTGAATATTGGACATACATGAAATGAAACCTAAAGAGAAGACCCGTACGAAAAACAGCGAATGTTTCCCATGAAAGGTACCTAGTAGGTACATTGCAACACTAAATCTCAGTTTAGCTTCACCTTTAAACTACATACCATCAGAATCGCTTACAGCAATATTAGGAGCCTCATACGATTTACAATTTAATAATCGCACTTTGGAAACAGAAACACCACTTTGCGGTCCGAACCTTCCGAACAAAACCAAAGTCATCGCAATCCGATGAAATTTGTTCAAGATAACGAGTAACTTGACTCATACTCCCTCCATGAACGTTAGCTTCCGATTCCGTGTTCTAAATATCATCCGCTCCTATTTCTCGATCCGATCGACCGATTTTGCTCATAAACGAACTTGAGTTAGCATTTGTGATTACAAAACGGGAAAAAAAAATGTCCCCACCAAGATTGCATTCCTGTTCTGCGAATAAAAAAGTAATAAAAACAACTTTCTGTTCAACAGTAGCAATGAATTCAGGAAGTCCTTACCATCGATCTTGATATTACTCATTAGGAACCTAGTCGAGGGTACCGTCTCCCTTGCCTGTTTATTTGAAAACAAGCAGACGCAACATACAAGCTAACGATAATTCCTGCTAACCTCACGCTATACAAACTACTGAACAAATACAACGATCTTGCATCCATTCATCTTAAAATAGCATCACGAATTATGTAAAAGAGAGGCGATGATATTTTGAGTATGTTTCTAAAATTCTGCAAAACAAAATCAATGAATTTACCGTATACGAGACACAGTGTGATTTTAGCGAGTAAAAGATCCGGAAAAAAAGTTTTGCAATTGAAGAACGGACAATCAAATGACAAAAAAATGATTGGAAAAGTTTCCAAATTTACGTCGGACGAGGTGAAGCATACTGGTGATGCGACTTGTTTGTTATATTTGAACGGTTATTTGTATTCTGGGGGAGCTGATGGAAAGATAAAGGTTTGTTTGGCATTTTTTCAGTTCTTCTTGAATTTATTTTTCTAAATTTCATATCAAAACACAAGGTGTGGAATGATAAACTGCAACTTGTAAAAGACATAAATGCTCATGACTCCTACATTTATGCAATCTGTGCCAATTCCAAGGGAGTCATTTACTCGAGCAGTTGTGATGGTACGATAAAATATTTCGAAAATCCATTGACCAATTCAACTGAACCCAACATACTCATGAAAACCGATTACGACGAAATAATATCGTTGATATGTGTGGACGATGTAATTTATTCGGGTGATGATAAGGGCATTGTTATTAAATGGATAGACAACAAAATTACATTCAAGTATAATATTGTTGAAGAGGTGCGATCCATGGCTGTTGAGAAGTAATAATTTCTTGTTTCCCATTGTTCCTCTCTACCGAGAATATTTCACATTCGTAAATTTCATTGTAGGAACTTACTTTACACGGCTCGTGATCTCGACTGTGTTGTATCCGATTTACTGGAGGGAAAATCTGGAAGGTACGTTACAAGAGCAACAATAGAGGGACGAGCCCCAGTGACATTGTTCGGACCAAAGGAAAATGATGTCAGCATGTATCTAGTGTTTACTACACGCAGTGGTAAAGGGATTGCATTGGTGCGTAACAAGCAACCATTTGAATCAGTTTGGAAAAAGGAAGTAAGTTCGATGAAGGAGCGAGATAATCATCGAACTGAACATTTTTTCTACTTCTGCATTCCAGGATGCTCATGAAATGATTATAAATACAGTCTGTGCATCTGGATCAGATCTGTATACAGCTGGATACGATGGTAAAGTGAAGAAATGGATTGAAGTTGAAAATAGTCCGCAAAATGTGGGTGAAGTTACCATCGGTAGATTTATCAATGCCATTTGTATGGGAGCGGACAGTAGAGTTTATGTCGCCGATACTACTGGTGTGATTAGTGAAGTTTGTTTCAGTTCAAAGGCGGGCTAGCAATTTCGTGTTAATGCAAGATTCCGGAATAGATCACACTTGGGGGTCGTACACAAATGACGTCACACCATTTTGTTAAGTGATTGACCCTCCCTCTCCAAATTGATCCAAATTTGTTACACGGACGGCCAACACGTTTTGATAGAAATCGTCTTACATCTCTCCTCCTTATAGCATGACATCACTTGTATACGACCCCATAAGATAAAGTTATTTTGAATATATTGATGACAATAAACCAAGATTCGTTACCAATCATTGGATGAATTATTTCCCTATGATGAATGAAACGACTGGAGTGGTCAGTTGAAGTCGTGTATTCATCCTGCATACATCTGATCCTAGATATTTCTAAATTTCGATGAAACAAAATGCCCTGAACTTTCTGCTTGCATTGTCTGACTGAACTATAATCTCGAAAAGCATAGTATTTTCCAACCATCACACATATGTTGTGGAAAACGCAACGAAAATAATTCCCGACTCAATCATACGAAGCTATAAATAAAATGGAAACAAAATTTTCTCTCACATAACACGAGGTTCGCGAGAAGATTTTAGTTTTTTTTACAATTTCCAACTGTGTAATGGAATTGGGTGAATAAAAGTTCAAGACAAAATTTTTTTTTTCTTTGGTCTCAATTCACGTCGTAATTACATCTGAAAAGAGTAAGAAAATTCGATTCTATATCGGGTTACCACTTTGTATTCAAATCACATAAATTCAACCTTTTCATAATCAGCAAACTACGGACAAAATGTCTTCAAATATCAATGCGGAAATTGCCGAAGTGTGTGATTCATTGGGAAATGCAACTATCTCAAATGATGAGGACAACGAAATACGTCAATCAATTGAAGATAGTTTGCAGAACAAAGATGACGAGAATATAGACGAGGCAACGCAAAATGGGGCTCCGGTTGGGAGAACGGAAATTAATTTGATCGAAATTGTGAACAGTATGGAAGCGGACAGAAAAAAGTTCATCGAACATGTACGAATGAAGCTAAGCAATCAGGATATGGAATCTAAAGTATGTTACGGAGTGCAATTGATGCAATAAATTACTAATGTTGTCGATTTCAGATCGTTAGGGCAGAAAATGAAAGGCTAAAGCGACAGTTGATGGATTTAGAAAATAAACAGCCCGGTACTGTTGCCGGTAAAGGCAAAAAGAATAAACAAGAGGACGATGTGCTAGCTAAAGCCAAATTGTTGTTATTCGAAAAGACCAAGACTTGCAAGCAACAGGAACAGCAGTTGAAGGCGCTCAAAAATCAAATGGACGCAACAAAGGACGTCCTTGAAATTACGAAAGAAATGTTGAATTTGAGGAATGCGGAAAATTTGCATTTTCAGACTCGGTTCGATACAATGCAGTTGCGTTTGAAAAATGAACACGACCGACTGGAAATTACCACTAAGAAATTGGCACTGTCTCAAAAAATGTACAACGACATTAAATCTGAATACGACATTCAGTCGGAGATTTTCAAGGTATAATTTTCACTCCGATAATTAAATTGATTCGTTAGGTAAAAGGGGCCATCCAAAAAGTGCGTATTCCAAGGCGTATTCACATAATAATCTATGGAAGGATTAATGTAGAAGAAAGCTACACAAACAAAGCCATACGCACTTTATGGACTGACCCTTTGTTGTGCATTTATGTAATGAATTCGCATTATAGGAACTACGTAAGGGATATGAAGAGAAAATCAAATTGTTGGAAAATCAAATTGAAACGATGAAATCGTAATTTGCATACGGCGACGTTTGGGATCCAGATGGCACGCCGACATGACAGTTTCTTCTATGCAGACAATTTTTTTTAACAAATTGGATTTTATCTCCTAAAAGTTCAATAAACTTGAAGTTACGATGAGACAATGGAAATTTTTCTTTTTAGTATCCTTCAAGAGAGTCATACGCAAATGACGTCACACCGTAAGAGAAGAAAGTGTGTACAGAATACGTGACGGTTCTAACAAATTTTGTGACGTCAGTTGGAGGGGGGTCAAAAATGCAATAAAATACCGTGACGTATCGATTCTATTCACGTCTACCACTTCTTCAAATCAAAGGACTAGAGCAAAACCATTGATTTCAAATCTTTTGCTTCAACTCTCTGAGCATGCGTTTATATAGCCAACCGTAATAGATTAACATTTCGAGTATATTGTCCAGTCCAAGTAAGAAGTCTTCTCTTAAGAATCTCACGCATATACGGCGTCCGTGTCATTCACAATATTATGATTATTGTACAAGGAAAATTTACTATTGTGAGTCACATTGGCGTGAAATTCCTTGTTACCGATTATGTGAGGGCTCACTAAGATTGTTTACAAAATTAGAGGCATCGAAATCGGCCAGTGTGTTATGAAATTCTGAAAGTACACTGTCCGATTTTGATCTATCAGATTTTGTAAACAAACTTTGATAAGCTGCTAGAAAGATGCCTTGCCTTGACTGTAAGTTAAGGGTATTATGGGGGAAAATGTATGTGTGTAACACGATCACTATGTTCTGAAATGTAAAATTGTTCGACGAAGAATCGAAATGTAAATGGGAGGTATCCGAATTCCACAGGTCTAGTTAAAAAATGTAAATGGGCGGTTTCAGTTCAATGATCTGGGAGTAGTTCCCAAATGGAGAAAAATGAAGTGACCTGACCTACAAAAAAGATGGGGCATAGTTAGGGGTTGTCAAATACAAAAGAGGCTAACAGTATCTTCAATTTTATACATGATCTTAAGCCCTGGTTTCCACTCAAAAAAAGTACTCTGTTGAGAGCGCCGTTAAGGATTTCTATTGGTTGAAATTTGTTTCTCTCATTTTTCAACCAATAGAAATTCTTAATGGCGCTCTCAACGGAGTACTTTTTTTGAGTGGAAATCATACTTAATTGTCGTTGAAAAATGATCGAATTTCAAAAAACAAAAAATTTCATTCACATGGTAACCGAGGGGTAACGCACTTCTAAGGTTCAAGGACTAAATGAAACAAAATGGTCTAAATCAATTTGCTTCGGAGGAAGTTCATATTTAATTGGTGCATTGAAGCTGAGACAGTGTATCAGACATATTTGCCTTTGAAACAAATTTGTTTCAAACATTTGGCCAAATATCCGGCAAATATTTTCCAAATCTTTGAAACAAATATTTTTCAAATCGCAAATTTGTAAGTTTTTGAATGATTCATCGAAATAGGGTTTCAAATATGCAAAGTATCGACTAAAAATTGCCTAAATTTGCAACAAAGTTCAAAGTGATAGTTAAATTATTTGATCAGTTTGTTAAGCAAGCCAAGCAATTTTGCGCAAATATGCCAGATTTGCATACCTTTGCGGAGCAAATTTACCAAATTTTTGGAATATTGAAAATGGAGGTTTCAACTATAGGACTTTCATGTTTCAATAACCAGAAATAAACAGACAAAAACAATCAAATTTCGAGCCCAACCCAAATAACCAGAGTACACCGAAAGTTATACTTGCTCGTTATATCGCTAATCACTTGCTACCATACTGCACAAAAAATTGAGAAGATTTCGTCTTAGTTAATGGTACGATCCGATCAACTTATGAACTTCTTATCAATGTTTTTAAATTCAAATTTTGAATTTGTATCCGCGTAAACTAAACAACTTCGCTGATTACGAGTCGATTAACGCAATATTTTCAAAAATATTTTTAACAGTCAAACGAATTAGATCGAACAGGCAACAACAAAACGTTAAAATATTGCTATCAACGGTATACCACCCAGACCCGGGGTAATTTCTTTAAATTGCATTCTACTGATATACGTTAAATTTTAGATGAACTCAACACTTTTGTTGGTAGCCATCTGTGGCATATTCGGATTGTGCGCTGCATCTATAACGAATACAGGTGCTGCAATAGCAGCGCAAGCAGTCACTCCAGGTTCACTTAATTTAAATTGAACTTCTTCTCTGTATTATCACATGCTCAACGTGAGGAACTTTCTTCTGAATAAATTTAGATAAGACTGAGTACAGGTCTACTATCGGAGCAACAGACCAACATAAATTTGGATACGAACTAGCCGAAAATAAACACTTTCATCATACAACAACCGATGACGATGGAGTTAGATTGGGATGTTACGGACACGTTCTTGAAGGGAAAAAGTATTCGACTCAATATGTTGCAGACATGAAGGGTTATCGTCCCGTATTCACAGCCGATTTGATAACGGTATATCCGAAATCAGGAGGTGAAAAGTAAGAAACGTTGTAAGCTCACTGTATTTATGGCCCATATTAATTCGTTTTGTAAATTATAATTTCAGAAAAGCTTCGTTCATACGAGCATTCAGTGAGTCGGAAATGTTGAGTCAAAATATTCGCTTCTTCTTTCCGGTAAGTTAGTTATGAGTTCGCATGTTATGTATGCAAGTTAGGAAAAGCTAACCTTCGAATGAATGAATGGGCTAGATTTGAAATTCAATTCGAAAGAACTGTTTGGCACAATGTTATTCGATAAAATTTCCTTCTGACTTTAATTGCTAAATGCACATGAGTCGGTAAGTCGAGAGTAAAAATTCATTTCGTTTTCTTATAAATTGGTGTCACGTACGATGAGTGAAAAAATTGTAATGTCTCTATTGTACAACATTTCATATTATTTCTAGGATGGATGCGTCTCGAAGGAACCAGAACCCGCAGCTACCAATATAAGACCAGTTATTGTTCCACCACCAACCACACCGAGACCAACGACAACTACCACACGCAGAACAACAACTACAACCCGTGCACCGAAATGCGTTTGCACTTGTTCATAATATTTCTCGTTTATCATTCAACTTTGTGCCGAGAACAATAAATCATACCGCGACATAATCTCTTGAAAACTCTGTTTTTTTATCATTAAAAGCGACATAAAATCCCCCATCTCTTGCGGACATCCTTTGTGGACGGCTTACAAAAATAAGTCGAAGATGAACCGCTCAATAACTTGACATGGTCGATTCTTTCCATCTTCGCGAGTTTGAAACTGAAACTTCGGTTCTATCATTCAAGTGAAGAACTACGGAATAAATATGGGAAAATCAAGACGGACGTCCGTTTTTTCCGGTTTTTTCATAACTGCCCATTAGAATCAGCCAAATCCATTCTTTTATATTTGTTGCTTCTATTCTTATATGCCAGCCTATAATCTCAAATGATCCCAGAAGGAATTTACCACGTTCTTTTGTTGGTCTACAAAATTCAATTGAATTTTGAAAAATTCTCCGGAATAACGAAGACGAAAATTCATGGAATCGGTCATAGTATAGCTAATACTCACCACAAATTTTCACCAATAGAGAACATTACGCGTTACATTGACGATTTGACTGTAACGTTGATGTTCAATTCAAATGAGCTCCGTTTTCATTTCGCTGCACAGTTCAGCTGATATTCAATTTAAACCTTGAACTCATTGAATTGCAAAGCGTTCATAAAAGGTAGGTGACTTTGACACTGATCAATGTAAACAATTAGAAGTAAACAACCGATTGCGGCCTTTATTCATTGTAACGAAAACGAAAGCAATTCTCAAATTTTTGATTTGAGCGGAAAATCTTTTTGCAGAAACGTTGCCACCAATTTGTTGAATTCATCAGCATATTTCAAATGTATATTGTGCTTGCCGTCTTTAAACTCAAAATATCTGTAGATTGAAGAGTGGAATGTCAGAAAAAATTTGTAATCATCAACATCGAGTATACTCACTCAGTTTTGGCAATATTTTTTCTTAAATAATCGGTATGCTCCGCTGCAATCATTGGATCTTTAGAGCCGTGCAATATGAACGTTGGGCATGCAATCTTATGCAGACTTTTGGCACAAATTTCACCTTTGTCCTCACGGTACAATTTGAGAAAAACATCAACCCAATCACTCCACAATTTGGCAAAATTCTCTGCACCGTACACTTTTTCCATTGGTTCCCTCATCCTAGGCGACCAATTTTTCACATCTCTTATGCCTTATGTTAATCATACCAGAGAGAGTTTATTACAACTTGTGACCGTTCTAGTGGTTACAATTCCAACTTACTCTCGTAAATTACAGTTTCCTCTTTGGTGATATACGCATTCGCTCCCCAAATCACTAACTTTTCCACCGAATGTGGATAGTTAGCCGCCAATATCATCCCAGTTATACCACCGTCACTCCAACCGAGTATTGAAAAGGCATCGTACCCAATGGTTTTCATTAAATCAACTGCACATTCCGCATCTTTTGCGAAAAAGTCCTTAGTGAATTGTCGAATCGGTGGTGTCGACTGGCCGTAGCCGGGTGGATCCCAGGCGATTACAGTATAGTTTGGTAACAGTTTGGGTAGACTTTTGATTTGTGGTGTGAAATCAGTAATTCCTGAACCCAGCGCGCCGGGCATTAATAACAGAGCGGCTTTTCCATTTTCTTCGCCCGCTTTTATGTAATGCAATTTACTACCCCTAACAATTGCATTTTTCTCGATGAATTGTGTTGAACTCATACGAACGTGATTAGATATTAGACGAGTACCGAGACCAACGCGTACTTTTTGAATTGAAGAGAACATTTTTTTTTTTCAAGAGATAAGCAATACACGTAACTCAACCACTCAAAAGCGGATAATGCCAAAAATATGAATTTAAATTGCAAATTTAATTAGGACAGACAGAGATATCAACCAATGAAAAGATAGAACTGGTTTCGCTTCGCCCAGAGTTTAGGTCAAATTTTTTGCATAGATTTTTGTTTCATAACATCAGCGAACTTTGGTAAAAAGTTTAGACTTTTCCTGAAAAACATTCAACCAAATTTATTATCTTCACAAACAAGTTTTGAATAGAGAAGCATTAACAATGTCCGTGCATCTAGTTGTCTTTTTTCATCACACCGTAAAACCACTGACACCATTACCGTCAGAATTCATGTCACGAGTAAGACAGAGACAACTGCAAAGCGCAACCATATTGAAAATTACGAAGATATTTTTTTATTTAATTACCGGAAAGCCCGAACCCGAAATAGAAAATATATCTATTCGGTGGATGCGTTCTATGATAATGTTTGATATTGTAGGATGAAACGCACCTATACTCAAGGTTGTGCAATTTCATTTGAAATATTAAGTTAAACCAGCAAGCAACCAACAAAGATCACTTTTAAAATCATACAATAAAAAATTTCCTGACGCATAATTCACACGTGCAGTCTCGCCAATGTTGATCATCGTTGCACAAACAACTATCTCAATACGTTCATTCGACTCCTATCAAAGCTTTCTTTTTCATTTCAAAATGACTTATATTGAGTCAATACTCTCCAGGCAAAAGTGTGATCAAAGTCAGCTGCCAAGGCTGCCAAATAGAGTACTCATTTGTATGAAATTTTATCCCCACTCTTTTTACAGTGCAAAATATTTGTATGATACACTTTCCAGTTTCAGCACTCTTTTTAGAGGACCACTCATGCCTGTGGAGCATTGATTGAGTGCATGTTCAATGCGCGTTCATTGTTGTTGACGGAATTGAGGATTTATTTAAATGGTAAGATTCAAAAAATGAGTGTTGCAGTATCACTTCAAGATTGAAGACTTTTTGACAAGAAGAACTCGTGTTAAAAGGAGTTCCATACGGTTTAGGGATTTTTTGACTCACCCACTCCTATTGATCGATATTGTCTTTTCGCTATGACCCAGCCCCCTATGTGAGGGTTTTTTTTCGACCTCCTCCATCCCTTCCTGGTTTAAAAAAATATATATTTCGGAGAAGTTCTATCTCGCTTACGACATAGATACTGGCTAAAAAAGGCTAGATAATGTTGTAGCCACAACATTATAACAACCTTTAAAATTACGGTGGAAACAGTTCTTGAATATTTTCACTAAAAATTTTCTAGGACGGCACGGGTCACTCCTGCTTTTACTTGGATTAAATGTATTTTATTTGTTTAATTTTTCGGTCAAAGACAGATTGTGACATTCACCAGGTTAACCATATCGTGAACAAATCCCGCAACCTATAACAAAAACGAATAAAAATTTTAAAATTTTGGATTTGGGCGGAAAATCTTTTTGCAAAAACGTTCCCACCAATTTTTTAAATTAATCACAGAGAGTTGATAATTATGGCGACTGGGACGTCGCTTCGACATTTTAAACAACAACAATTTTCCGACCAAATTGATCCAGCCACGAATTAAGAAATTCTACTGCTCTCAAGCATCCGTTAACCAGACCAACAACAACAATTCATCAATGCAAACCAACAACAACAGTACGTCTGCTAACACCCAATCAACACCAGTTCCAACTGCCAATCAATATCGTAGCATTCTTTTCGACCCATCATGTTCAGAGAATGTATCGAAACTGGAGTGCAAACACGTTCCCAACGTAAAAATAGGATACAAACCGTACCTAACGAATAGAACAGTCTTCTCAAAACCAAAGCCAAAAACACCGTCGTGTACAATGTGGTCTACAAGATACCATGTTATGGCGATGGTCTAGAAGGAACTTGTGACACGAATTATGTGGGAACCACCGGTCACAAAGTGGAGAATAGATATGGCCAGCACGAAGATGACATTAAGTCTTACAATATAACAAAAGATTTAACGGAAGCCACTGCGATTGTACATCATTTCCACGACACTGGACACGTACCAGAAGAAAGGGTTCAATCCTAGAGGTGTAACATACATCAGACGTAAAATATTGGAATCTCTACACATTCCTGACGATGCCGAATACAATGAATTTTAGAAGAGATACTGAGAAAGAAAATTCAACGTACAAGAGCTTCTTGCTGTGAGCTAATCTTTCGATCTATCCAATTGAATCGAAGCGCGCTCAGTTAGTTTGTTTTTGTCGTCTCCGCACGAGCGTTCTAGTTCATTTGAAGAAAGTTTCAGTTTTTTTAATGTAAACAAAGCGTTCGACGATGAAAATTTCTCTAACAGGAAAAATTTTCAAAAATAATTTTTGCAAGTTTTTCCTTTCTTTATTTTGCTTACCATTTATTTTTCATTTATTTGCAGGGCCCGGATTAACATTTCCAGCGCCATGGTCTAATTCGAGTTTAGCGCCACTTTATTTAACGCATATTAGATATGCATCAATATGCATACATGTTCGAATTTTGAGAATCAACGTACATATGAAAACGTGTCATGGAATGGAAGTAGTTGCGAGCGAAGCGAGCGAATATTTTAAGAATTTTCGTTATGAAGGACTATGCAATAAACAATAAAAAGTTTGGATTATTATAAGTAGATTGCCATTTTCATAGAACGAAAATTCGAAATACTCCTTGTTTAGTTGAAGGATAAACCTAGATCTGGCCCGGAATATTACGGCAAATAGACGCTGTAATCATGGGGGCACGTTAGTAAGCCCCCGTGACGCAAGTCCACGCTACAATAAAATTTCCAAAAAAATTTTTTTTAGGGACTAAGGAGCATATATACAGCAACTTTTTGACTTCCCCCCCTTAGCTCGGAATGCCCCCCAAATATGGT
>JANTFA010053451.1:2661-15078 GCA_026413405.1 Phytosciara flavipes | reverse complement strand
AGAATGGTAACATAATGTTTAATTGGATGTAAAAATGAGACTTGAGGTGTTTCTATGCGTTAAAAGAACATAATATATAACATTGGTGGTGTGACAGCATTTCAGTATACCATATGAGATGTTTATGGATGTGTGTTCCACTCCTGTTGAGTAATAACACAAATACGTGAGATGAATTTCTAGCTGAAGTATCTGTTGATTTCTATGCGCTGTACACATCGAAATAAAATTACAGACAAACATCCACAATTTCACTGAGTTTCAGCGTCTGAATGTGTATTGAATTGCGAACTAGGAAGTCAATTTCTAGTTTTTATTTTTCCCCTTTGTGTTTTTTATCTGTCGTTTTTTTGAAGATGTCACTGCCGTGATTTGCACAAAAAACTTTATCGCAAAAGAGTGTTTTATGCAAATTGCGGCAAATCAGTTGTTCTGGAAGTTTAGGATATGTCCATATGATAACTTTGCCGAAGAAAACAAATATTCGATCTTTAAAGATAAAACAAAAGTCATCACCGATCGCTGTTCGCTGGAGTAGGTCAAAAATCGGTCACTTGAAGCGCTGTAATTCTTTCAATCTATATCCAATTTCGATCAAAAGATATAAATATGACTCGTGCGAGTGGTGTACGACGTATAAAACTACTCTCAATCTTTAACTCTTTCCATTTGCTTACATCAATTTCGAAAGTCTCGGACATGAGATATAGGCAAAAGACACTCAAACTTGAAACGACAGCTGGTGGCCATTCTCGTAGGTAGCCGAAATTAAATTCGACCATATCTCTGGATCGCCTCGACCAATTTTGCCCATATTGAAACTTAAATTGACATTTGTGATTAGAAAACGTGGAAAAAAGTCACATAAAGATTGGTTTCGTCTTACTCAAAATATCCTGCAAACGGCCAGATAGACGGACGGAAAGTTTTTTTATTGCTGATCTGGAGGTGACCAAAGAAGGTTCGCCCTCACGGGTGTGAGCATAAAACCTTCGTACTTTGTAAGGGTCTAAAAGTTTATTGGATTAGTACCTTCATTTGATGGATGACATACGTTATGAATATAGTCGATATTGACCGAGCATCAAGCGAAAACCAGTTTCCGTCGGTGAGCAGCCACTACGATTTCAACCTATAAATTCCGTAAATGACACCCGATTTGCGTAATTGTTTTTCCCTTCGATTAGTCTCTACAATACTTTTGATTTATTGTATCGTACAGTGGATACAATTTCTTCCTGTCTCTGCCACATCCAAGAAACTATTTGACACAGAAATCTCTATTTTGTCCTTTACCAGTGGTAAATTACCACTCCTAAAAGACGAGATGGAAAAATATGACCTCCAAGTTGTTCCTAATGGGAAAAGTTATTGTGGATATTTCATTTTTTGTAACAATAAGACTTGCGTCACTGGGCACCTATACTAACGTGAAGAGCGCGCTATGATAATCTTGAGAAGAGCATTATAATACACTGAACAAGCCGCAAAACGTTCTCCTTCAACTATAATCCGTTTAGCTTACACCACCAGATAG
This sequence comes from Phytosciara flavipes, assembly GCA_026413405.1. Classification (NCBI taxonomy): domain Eukaryota; kingdom Metazoa; phylum Arthropoda; class Insecta; order Diptera; family Sciaridae; genus Phytosciara; species Phytosciara flavipes. The sequence continues at coordinate 13,541 of JANTFA010053451.1, read as the reverse complement.
AAAATTGAACAACATCCACTTCAACAACTTCACCGAGCATGCAATTTCTCGGCCACAATTATATATAAAGCGAACAACAAGCGATTTAAGTCTATGCTAAATGGAAGATTAATTGTGTAAAGCGACTGGATTTAAGATTTTGCAAGACTATAAAGTAGCTTTGTTGTGTGGAACTCCTTGAGTTGTAAATAATTTTCCCGTAATTAATATGCTCTACCCGTCTTATGGTTCGACTGTCTCTTCAACTTAACATAATTATAACAAAGATAAAGACGTCCGTCTCTGATTTGCACGACTTTTTATTACTTTCCTTTTGCACAGAATTGGAAATATTAATATTTCCGCTCAATTACATGGTAACAGTATGTGTGTAATAAACTTACTCTTAAGTACATCCGATTTTCGTTTAAGATAACCGCTTTCACATCAGACATTATACATTCCTTTTGAACACGAAAAATGAAAGCCACAAAGAGGAGACTCGCAAAGTTTTCTCATAACAAAAACAAACCAAGAGTCAAAACTTTTCGCCAGATTTTTGTACCTTCAACGAAGTCAACAGTCAACGGACGGTGTTTAGAGTTTATGTTAACATATGGACCAACATTGTGGGTGATATTTTGTTCTTCAGCACAATATTGACTGTTGCGGTGTCGGTTTGCTCATTCAACAAATGAGGAGCTACTTGTTCCCGAAACGTACGCAATGCATTCATTTTCTTATAATTCACTAAACATTCTCATTTCAACAATTGACTATTTGTCAAACTATCTTGCGGCTTGTTATTGCATTTTACTTCTATTTTGAACTGAATTTGTTTCAATGGGCCAGACAAATACTTCAATTTCCTTAGAATTCGCAATCCGACAAGGAACCCTCAAAGAGTAAAGGTGACGCAAGTCCTTGTGTCTTCGCTTCTACGCAAAATTACTTGAAAAAACTGATTTCGCTGAGCGTTTTTGGTTGGCAACTTTATCCACTAGTCTCCATCGAACATTCTGGAGAAGCAACTGTACTTTTTGTAAAATTATTGGCGTAAGAGTTTGACGTCAGATGAATTATGTTTTTATTTTCTGAAGGGGAAGGTGGGAGTTCAGTCCGGCAAAAGCATACGCTTCATACATTTTTCAAAATTTCTGCATACATTTTGGCGTGCAATGGGGGAAAGGAGGACTGAAATTCGTCATTTTGAGCGTGCGTAATTTGTGGCTGGTCCCTAATTAGAAATTAAATTCTCATCATAAAAGTTCCGCTGAAATTGTCCTACCGAACATTTTGTAATCGGTCGTGTAAGCATACAGTCATCACGAGGTGATTTAGGGCTGCAAAGAATAGCTTATGCAAATCTCTCCATAATTTCCCATTCTAATCTGAAGCAGTGCCGACTAATAAATTCTTATAAACTCAACTCAACTTTCCACTCAATCCACACAGCAACAACAACCACCAAAATGAAAGAAACAGAAAACACTTGAGCGGTGTTCAAGATAAGTCAATAGGGAAAGTTTCCACATATATTTTCCCCGAAAGAAATATCAACTCAATTCCATCAAATTCTGTTGGTATAGATTGAAACAGTGGAAACTTTCAACTCGTTCCATAAAAGTATCCGTCACCGTTGCCACACTATAATATAGATTGTGTGTAGAAGTGTACTTACATGAGAGAGGGTAATAGAGCTTTTAAAAGCGTATAGCACTCTTTTGAACTTCGATTAATCATAATTATGTTTCGGATATATTTGTCTGCTTATTTACAGAAAGAAGTCAAGGGAAGAGGAGAAACTTGAAGTGTGTATTGATATTTTCATTGAAAAGTTTCTGGATGATTATATATACACTCACCCCCAGTCAACTTCGTATTGTGTGTGTGATTTGTTGAGTGGTTATTCGGTTCAAATACTTTCCAAGGAGTTTTATTAACACGATTATTATAAATAAAGTGAAAAGTGTTGTTTGGGGGATTGATTTTGCGAGATTAATTTCATTGTGTTGAGAGGTTTCAATCCTGATGTGGCTATAATTTAGACGGAAAGTTGTAGGCTTTTGAGTATCATTGATGAAACAGTTTTTGTGGGGAAGACATTGATGATGTCAGTTTCAAGGCAGTCGTGTTTGTGAAAGGTTTGCTTCACATCTTTCGGAAGCACGTGTTAAATTGTCCAGTTACCAACTAGTCGTTGGTAGCTAGTTGGTAGCTAATTAATCTAAAGATAACCCATTATCATCAATGATCTAACACAACGAGTTTCAAATTCCATTATAAGTAATTGAAATGAACAGCCGCCTGGTATCGCATAATCAAACACATTTTGTGCGTGCCACTACTTTCGTTGATGCATGCCATTTTACAATACTACAATCCTCGTTCTTATTCACGTAAGAGGCCGTACATAAATGACCGTACTATCTTAAAAGAGGGAGGAGGAGGCAAAACGTGGCGCGCCATGTTATAAGTATAGGAAAACATAGGACGAAAGGGGGAGTGGGGATTCTAGAAAAATTGTAGGACGTCATTTATAAATGGTCCCTAAGCAGTAAATGCAGAATGCAATCCGCAAAGTTTCAAATTTACTTTTCGGTTTGTTATTCCAGCGTCAAGTATTCATGTGCTACACATTATCCTCTCCGTTACGGTATAATTATTGTTATTCTGGCCTGCATGTTCTTTGCAACAGATTAGTGGGTGAATAATTATTCCAGAGGCCTGCAATTATCTAGTGTATGACCTGCCTACAGTTCTACAATTTCGTCGATGTTGTTTGTTTTTCAGTTTGGTATGATAATTGGGTGTAATAACAGCGTGCTAAACTAAACTCAAACTAAGTTTTTAAAGTCTTTCGTTCATTTGGTTTTTTCTATTTGTTCTACATGCAATGAGTGTAGCGACTGTCTTTACACATTTACACTTACGACTGACTGCAGCGACTTTCTACACGTTTCTTTTATGTTGACATGTGGAACAAATACAACTGTAGAATGTTAACCACGTAAAAAGCTCCTTCGAGTTTAGTTTAAAGTTCACCGATTCGAAAAAACCTTTTTTTTGCAACCGAGTGTCACAATGCGAAACATTTTGTAACTCATTTGAATGTGGAATGTGGAAATTAAATGTTTATCTCTCCTTAATGTCGCAAAACATTGCGGGACGTATAAGTGGATTCGTGGATAAATAAGTAAATCATACAGGAAGGTAGATTGATTCGAATGAGAATGAATGAATGAAGAGAGTCATGAGCACAACTAAATTTTCAATACATCGCATCGTTTGAGGGGTCAAAACACGAGTTTTCTCGTTAGAAGCATGAAAAGTATCCGAAATATTCCTCAAAATAAAAGTCCTCCCATCTGGATTCGAACCACAGACCTCTAGCATAGCAAGCTTCGAGATTTTAATTTTGAAATGTACTTTTTTCAACTCAGTTACGAAAAGTAAAAATTTCGTCGTATTTATTGAGAAAAACGTTGTATGTAACTTGGTGATAAAAAAAAGTTTTAGGGACATGATGTGTAATGTCACACTCGGTCTACGGTTTTCATGTGACAATCTACGCATCTAGTGCCAAAAGTACATTTAATCACTCGGTTGCATAAATTACTATTTCCAGCTCAAGCCTTTGAGTAGTGCTGAAAGATCAACATTTCAAGACTTGGTGCACAAGACACTAGTCACACACACTCTACACGCAAAACATTAAAGCTATCTAATATCCTGGAATTTTTCATTAAGAAATAAACTTTGCGTCGCTTTTAATTTCTATATTTACAGCATTTTCCCGTTTTAAGCTGAATTCATATGCTCTCATGACGTCTTGACTTGTTGTAATTTCTCTGTGTATTACGAACACACACAATTCAATAGAAGATTTTTTTTTTCATTTTCATCCGTCTTCACCAGTTTCACATTCTGCCACCCATTTCGTCACTTTATAAATCCTCAATTTTCTCTGCAAGTTAAATTTATTTATACTCAAGAGCAGAACGTAGATGTCTCTTAATTTTAAAGGCGTCTAAACGACATATTCTACTGATTTAAATTAATGCATTTTAATGAAAAATTTTCTTCCTGTATCCCAAGTATCTTGTGCTATATAACACATTTATGGGTATGTACTTAAAATACCTAGAAGACGTTGTGTACATAGGAACAAAAAACGTGAAGTGTATTATATCGGAAGGGAGTACGGATGCTCTACCTACTATATCCCGTTCTAAAATACCAAAAAGTTCAGTTTCAATTAAACTTTACGGCGATAAGAACCGGCATAATTTCACAATAACACAGCAGTAGCAAAAATTTTATTTTTCTCCTCAACAAGAACATTGTGCTAAAAGCATTAAAAATGTTCATCGCATTTATATATTGGGATTGGATAGGATATCAATACGGAATACCTACAAGTGCGGCGAGTATCGAGGGAAACAACGTTGTGTTCTCGTTGTTGTTCCATGTTCTTTTATCAAATGAATCATGTACGCAATTTGTAAGCATAGGTACAGAAATTATGGAGAGAAAGAAAAAGAATTTTTAAGTTTACGGTTTATTGTCTAGGTTGGGATTAAATTGAATGGAAATTGTGAACAGACAACCAATTGAAGGAGTTGTAAAATTCAAGTGAGTTTCAAAAATTGATTTTCCCTCTTCAATTTGTTGATGCTTTAACAGTACGTAATTACCATAACTCATCACTTAAATACAAAGGAGTGATAACGTTCTTTCTCATAGTTTTATAACTTTTGGATGGAGCATAGTGGACGAATGATGGAATGAATAATGCCAATAATCCCTGAGGTAGGTGTTCACCAGTTGCCATCATTTGTTGGGCCGAATTACTTACACCGAAATGTACCTTCATCTCTCCGTAGCAGGGTACGTACGTCAAAAACAGTTCTTGAAACGAGTTGTAACGAAAACATACTTGAGAGCTTCCCTCATTGCAGCTTTTTCCATATGTGAACACAAGGGGCAATCGTGTGGCCAAATGAATTTCTAGGTCAGTTTTTACATTAATTGTTGCCCAGTCTTCACATTTGACGAACAGTTCTCACAGTTCTCTCACATTTGTAGTCCAGCCATGGCATTTTTCGCTCAGCCTTTTCATTTGTAGTCCAGCTCATCCTTCACCTTTGTCACCCAGCTTTCAAATCTATCTTTCAGCTTTTACATTTGTCGTCCAGCCTTCACATTTGTCGCCCAGTTTTTAATTTTTTGTACAGTCTTCGATTTGTCGCCCAGTCTTCGATTTGTCGCTCAGTCTTCGATTTGTCGCCCAGTCTTCGATTGGTCGCCCAGTCTTCGATTTGTCGCCCAGTCTTCGATTTTTCGCCCAGTCTTCGATTTATTGCCCAGTCTTCACATTTGTCGCTTATGCTTCTTATTAGTCGTCCAGATTTAACAGTTGTCTCAAGGCGCGTATCACAAAATTGAAGCATTCTGTAATTTAATCTGCTTCAACTCCCGTAAATGGAAATTACCATAAACATCGTTTTCATGAAAAGTTGCGAGTAAAAATATTTCTAATTCGGTTATAAATTCACATTTGAACGCGTGAATATTCTACTAAGCTAGTAATTGACACGAATAATGTTAACATTTCCGAATCAGCCAACAGGCAAAAAATTGCATCACAAATTTTAATTGGTGTGTGGTAAACCATTCCACTGCTAGCATAAATTAACCAGCCAGTCATCATAAAAGGTTTTCTTTCGTACTCTGCCATTTTCCACTGAAGCTGCTGACTTTGAAAATTTGAACACAAAATTTGATTAAATTAAAAAATCAGTGTAAAACACCGAAAGCCTCAATTTGATTATTCTTGTGTCTGCAGCTAGATGTCTATTCCGAAATGGGTTAAATCCAAGTTTCCACTAGTCGTATTATAATGAACACAGAGCCAAACGACATGTCGATGTGTGTTTCATGGAAATGTTTTTTTTCCCAACCGCCACACAACATTATCATGACAATTTCCTTTGATTAATTTTTTGTCATGAGAGAAATGTTGAACTGTGGCACGCGATATTTCCATTTGCAATAAGGCTTTCAGTTGACATCGTACGAAAAGACTTCAAACCAAATTAATCATTTCAAAATTGATGTTTTAATCGATATACTGTGTCGTAATATTGACTGTATGCGGTTGTGTGATGAGCTGTATAAATAAGGGTAGAAAGCGTAATTCGAGTCAAATGCTTTTTTTCCTTGATGTGAGATGTAGAATGTGATCCGGTGACGACGGTTAAATCATTTTAATCAATAAACAGACAGCAAGTAAATAAAGTTTTAGAATTTGGTTTGCGAAGCGCTGAATTACAAATTTAGCTGAGAACAAAGTCAACAGATTTTGTGATGTTTGTGTTCGTAATCTTTTTTTTGCCACATCAGCGGCCGGTAAGTCGGCTTTGATGGGCATTACACTTTACATGACAATTTACGTGACAGTTCAGACTGTGATTGTATCTGTAAAGTATGATAGGATCCGGTCATAAATTGCGTAATGCGAAAGGGGATGGGGAGATGGGTTGGGGGAGTCATGTTTAGACACTACCGTTTCGTAACGACAAGTCAAAATAAAGGGTCTTCCTGCATCAAGCTCCGTAGCAGAATATTGTCAGACATCTTCATAAATTTATCTCAGATCCAACACGTTAGGTGAAAACTGCGGGAGGAGTGAGTCAGTAAGCTCGCTTGACGAGGCTAGCGTTGAAGGAGTCTCCATAAAATTATCAACATTAGAATTACGGAATTTATGAACGGTCCTCTGCATAATTAGTCAGATACTGGAGTCTTTGAATGAGTGAGCTCGTTATAAAACATCCTCGTGTAAAATGTTTTCACTCGTTTTGGCTTCGCCTCCACTCGTTCTGCAAACATTCATATTCATATTTTATGTACTCCCACTTACACATTAAAGCCGGTGCAGTGCAATCATGTAACATTCTATAAAGCAATTACGTCGATTGATTTTATAATTTCAAAACTTTGCTTCAAACTGGAATAGTCATCTGGAACTATATGTGCGACTAACCCAGTCAAAACTACATGTCTAACGCATATATTACAATCCTAACCCAGTATTTCAATATAATGTTTGAATTGTATACCTTGGCCGATGAACTTATTCTATGTTAACAATCGATACGTTTCTTTAGGTGAAAAGTTTATAGGTTTCGCCTTCAACACGGAACCAAACAAAACCGAACAAAAACTTTCCATATGAAGGAAAAAAAAGGTTTTCCACGTCCTTCAACTAACTTTGATATAGCATTTGAAAAATCAATATGCTGAGCTATAAATGAAACAAAACTTTCGGTTAAAATAAACAGAAGTCAATTTTGTAGTAAATGATGTGAACCGAAATGTGGCAAATGATTAACCAACAAAACGACCCTCTGACATAATGAACTGGAATCCAGAAATTCGTTCTATTAAGCGTACAAGCTGTAGCAAAGTGCATGAAGAGGAAGTCCTTTCTTTGATACACATCCGTCCGAATTGTATTTGCTAAAAAAAAGTTTTTTTTCTTCCATTTCGTCCGCACAAATTTCTTAATTCAAAACTTTATTTTTCTTTGTTTCTACTTTTGATTGGTGGACAGACCTTTTATTACCGTATCAAACAAACACAATTTCCTACGCTTCGAAGCTTTTTTCCTCACACCGACCACATCTTATGTAATTTAATATTTTACCGTTGAATAAGTGTGGCAGAAATGCTCCACTTTCCTGGATGTCCTCTTTGTGCGATAATTTTGCATATTTAGAGGGAACGGTGTAAACGAAAAGTAAAAATAAAGTGCGCACTTATGTACTCCTTGTATACGGTTCATCATTAAATGCAAATTAATTTGAAGTAAAATTTAATTGCATTACAGTGAGATTCAGCGTAATGGTTACACTTTGTCGTTTCGCTGTTCAGCTGGTCGTTTTCATACATTAGTTTGTAGGTGCGTAGGTCTTCATTCACTAATAGAAAGGTTATCGTCTGATATTGGGTCATTCACAAATTACGCCCGATCTACAGGGTGAGGAGAATGTTCTGACAAACGAGTGCACTTCATGCATTTTCCAAGTTTTCTCTATACATTTTGGCGTGCAAGGGGGACGCGGGTTCTGAAATTCGTCATGCGACATGTAAAATAATGCGTACAGCTCGTGTCTATTCGTGTCGGCCGGATGTCTATACTTCAGACGTGTGCGACGCATACATGTCACACGTAGCAGCCATACGTGCCCGAAATATGCATACCATGGTGTGCTAACAACAAAACGACCAGCTGAATTGCTCAATCAAAAACATGAAACTTTCTTGTTGGATCTCACCGTAAATCTCACGCGAATAGTATATCTTGAACAGACCTTTGTTTAAACCTTTCAGTCATACAAACACTTCATACGGTTGGACGTACCAGTTGGAAGTAATTTGCGTATTTACATAATGCAAGTCTACAGTTCTTTGCTTTGACGTCTATACCATGAAGTGCTTTGTGTGCACTCCCCTCTTGGTCAAATCTTGCTAAAAACACAAAAGAAAGAACGGAAAAACTTCCATCGACAAATCTTAAACTCCAACGAGCTTTTTAGTAATTTAAATAAAGTTTTCCGGCATTATTTCTATTAAACTTATACTTAACGTTTATTACATCGTTAAATGGCAACTTTTTCCCAAACACAATGTTTGCATTGTTTTTGAATTCAACCTTTGTCATGATGACAAAATCCAATAACGACTAACTCTCTCTCTCTCTCCTTCTTTTGTCATTTTTTTTGCTAAAAGAAGAAGTACAAATAACGGAAAAAAATGAGGGGAAAAACACAAAGGACAAACTTAAACAAAACACACACACACACACACACAGATTGAGTCAAAACTTTAAAATGTAAAACGATGGGTACCCATTGGGTGATAGCCCATATTTACCTACCATACTTATTCCGTATGAAATGAGAAATAGTAGTTTTCATTGGATGCTGCGAAAGTAGGTCATTACATGATGGAACCATTAAGTAGTACAAGCAAACTTACAGGTGTGTTTTCGAGCATCAAGCTTCGGTAACTGTCTTGTTTGCATATACCGAGCCGAAAGCGACTGAGTTTTATTTCGTCATAAAATTGTTATTGAGTTAATGAAGTACATAGCAGTATCCAATGTAGTCTGGTTTACTGTCTGTCACATGAGTGAGTAGAATTTCACCAGGTAATGAATCATTTTCGCAGGTGACATATTGTTATGTAATCTTCAACTTTCGCATGGGTTAGGCAGTAAACTCTCTTTTGATTCACAGACTGTGACCGTCTTCCTGACGGAAAACCCGACATTAATTAAACATTTTCCAACATGGAAAACGGTTGAAAGCTGTTGTACAGTGGGTATAGAACAATCGACGACGGGTATATAAAATGAAATGGGAACGAAGAAAAATCCACAATTTTTCTGATGCGAAATGTTGACTGTTTGGCTGTGGAGCCATTCATTTTTCCGTGCCAATTATTTTGCTAGATTCAAAGAATATACGAAATAATTAGCACAGAAAACAATGACGAGCTTTCAGCTTGTTATCGCAATGACAGACATTTTCATTCTTCTTTCCCGTTCGTAAACAATGTAACAGAAATGGCATATTATTACGTGAATTTATTATGCGAGCAAACTTCTGCAGAGTAGCGACTACATGAAAACAGATTGGTAAGGGATAATAAGAAGCTTCTACCAAGGAAAGACTTCACTTATTTATGGCTGTGCCGGTTTCAAGTATCTTATTTGACTCTGCTAACAAGTGAATGTGTAACCTACAATTTCTTAGTAAAAGTTAAGAGAAAAAATTATGTGCAAAAGCGCTGAATCAAAATGATTATTTCGAAATGTTAGTTTTCGCATCATATGAATAAGAAGAAGGACGAGAAGAAATGTGATAAGAAAACAGTGTGCACAGAATGCCCTTGTTTTTAATTGCATTCAAGACTCTGATATTCAGACAGTGAATGAAGTAGTTATGACGAGAGTGGAAGGGTGGTGGTTGGGATTTTCTTTTTTAGTTTTCTTTGAATCAAGTTTCGTAAAATGTCTGCTTGTTTGTTTAACACAAAGGCGATAATACTTTTGCTACAAGCGTGCTGTATTACAATTTAGTATTGTAATTCATTTGTCTGTTAAATTCATCGTAGTTCGACGGCAAAGCAAGCTTTTTTACTTTTCTGAAATGTAAACAAACATGTTGATTAAATTTCTCTTTGTTACTTAACCAGATTTTACTGGAAAACAAATCGGAAAACAGTTCAAAAAAACTTTTTCCTTAACTTTTAGTAATGAAATAAGAAACTTTCGTTGCCTCGAGTGAAAATCTAGCGTCTAAAGCAGCGTTTATCACTCCATTGCATCATAGTAATTTATTCAACCGAGTGACAAAATATTGGGCACTCGATGTGTACATTGTCACACGATGCCGAGGTTGTCGGGTACGTAAAAAAGCTCGCCGAGCTATACCCGATCCGAGCACGTTGAATCATATGTATCGGAGAGTTCAATTGTAAAGTTCGTGACCATATTCGGAAGGTGAAAAGTCGACTTCTGCCTGGTCGGTGATAGTTTAAACGACGACCTAGTGATGAATCAATTTTATTGTTGATTGATTTGAAAAGTACCAGTCCATCCAACTCTAGGCGACGAGTTTCTAGAGAATGAATTTTCATATGCTTTAGACGGTCTCGATACGGCGGTCTTGGATCAGTTAATCCTAACTCTCGGATCAGTTAATCCTAACTCTCGGATCAGTTAATTCCAACTTGAAAAAGAACATTCTGGTGGAATTCTTTTGTACTCTCTCCAGCTCATCCCTCGCATTCTAATAAAACGGATTCCAAATCGTGGAGCAGTACTCCAG
>JANTFA010053340.1:0-15080 GCA_026413405.1 Phytosciara flavipes | reverse complement strand
GAATTTTTTGTATGAGAAGTGGTGTGTAACCCGCGTATCTGTATCGGCGCCACCTCCACACAGTATATTGCCTTGATGAAACCCACCTCCCCCTGAATACTACGTCACATTTCAGATACAGCAGCGTCTGAAAATAGATTTTCATGTGCTTTGTCTTGATGTATTTCAGTTTTCAAGCGTCGTTTGTGCCTCGTGATGAAAGCTGAATTTTTGATCAATCGTGGCAAATTGTACTACTTCGTCATAGTAGCTTTATATTCCGTTGCTCTCTCTCTCTCTCTCTTGCAACAGTTTTTATCATACATTTTGGTCGATTCCCGCCTCTGGGTGTCGAGATTACGTAGTTTTAAGGAGTGAAGTCTATTGTTCTCTGAGAAATGGTTGCGTGGTACGATCTCTGAGCCTTATATTCTTACTTGGACAGGTTGAGATAGAAGAAAAGGAGAAGTAAGAGAAGTGAACGACTCTACGAGCGCAATTTGTTTGATTCCTCCGTAATAGCGTGACTTAATATGTGAACAGCCCCTTGGAAGGATAGGTCGTCAGAACCGGTATCAGACATTGTTTTCATCTTTCATCACGTGTACCGTTTTCCGGTAAACACTGGAGTGACATCTAGTTCTTCGAAAATTGTAATAGAAACTCACGAACAGCCATTAAGCATACACCCAAAGTGGTAAGATATATACCTTCTTTGGGCCAAAGAAGGTATAGATCTTACCACTAACCACACGTGACAGCACGGTTATTATCACAAAAGTGTTATAAAATTCCGTTTTTACAAGCACAATTTCCGACAATTTCAATTGCCATAATCAACAGTACATTACATATCTGACAGAAAATTTGATTAACTACTCGTATGAGTTCGATCGTTCGATGTTTCAATCTTGTATGAATGCCAATAATTGTCAATGCAGACAAGTAGATATCCACTACTTAACACCAACTACATCAACAATCAATTTTGTCTACAGTCCGAAATTCAATATTTTGAATGGAAATATCAAAGGTACGTTAACATAATGGTCCAATGTCTAATTCCGAATGGAAAGGCATGCCTGCCTAAGGTGCTAACTGAAATAATAAATTAGCTTGGAAAATGGAAATGAGGTTCAATTGTCATTGGTATTGTGTTTCATTTTGAATATTCATGTAGAATATAGAAAAACAAAATTTTAGTAATGAAACGATTATGTAGCAATGTAGAAACGTGTAGCTCAACATTCGATTCTACAGAATATAACATTCGACTAATTCAGTTGCTATAGTACTGCGTCGACCGTCGCTTTCGATCGAACTTACCTGCCAACATGGCTCTTGTAATTAGATTTGCGTCAAGTGAAATTAACAAAGTATTACAAAGTAGAGGTAAGTTTCTAGCATCATGTGCGCAAGCATATGACGATGTAATCATTGAATCTGCTACTTCCTTTGTTTTATTGTGTCGCCTTGTGTTTGACGTAAAATTTTAATTGTTCTGACACTACCTACAAATTTGCAACAATTTGTTTCAGATACTCGAATAGATTATCTACCATTCTCATCGCCGTTAAGTTTAGTAGTGATAGCCACCAGTTATATGTACTTCGTGAAAGTCTGGGGTCCTGCATATATGAGTAAAAGGAAACCATTTGTCTTGGAAAATGTGATCATTGTCTACAATGTCATCCAAATTATCCTCAATGCGGCTCTATTCATCTACGTAAATTTGTTTTGAATGATTGTCTGTGACTACTAACAACGTTCTAACGTACTTCATGATTTTGAAATTTAGGGGATGTACGGTTGGCTTTACATTAAACCTCAATTCAATCTTGCATGTCAACCAATAGATTGGGGAACCAATGTGATTGCAATTGCTGAAGCGCATAGTGTGTACTACTACTACTGTCTAAAACTCTTAGATTTGTGCGACACGGTGTTCTTTGTGTTAAAAAAGAAGACTAGACAAATATCGTTCCTTCACGTATACCATCACCTAATCGTATTAATATTCACTTATAAGGCTGTTGGATGGTCGCCAGGTAATACTTTCTCTCTGACCATCTGACCATTTTTATGTAAACCAATGAATTTGCTAAAAAAATGTCTTCTTTCAAAAGGAGGCCATTTTATAATCGTCGGAGTGTTGAATTGTTTCATTCACGTGATCATGTACACGTACTACCTGTTCAGCGTGTTCAAGCCGGAACTCATGACAAATGTTTCAATCAAAAAAATGGTGACCACTTTGCAATTGGTAAGAAAAACCTTTTTGTGGCGATTTTTGTCTGAGTTAAAATATTTTTGTTTTAGATTCAATTTTTCTTTATAATTTACTATTACGCACGTCCTCTATTCGACCCAGACTGTCAGTTGCCAAAAGTTTTCCTAGGTGAAATCGTTGTTCAAAATGTTTTCTTTGTTTTTCTGTTCTCCAATTTTTATTACCAAAATTATTGTGTAAATCAACGTGTATTGAATAAAGGCGAATGATCTAAGTGAAACCTGCTTATCTACTTGAAAAAAGAACGATCTATAACAAGGTGGAGGCGAGGGATATAATCGTTCGAATGTATAGACAAACATTCCCGAAGAAACTTGGGATACTTTACTTAACAAACATTAAAAATCAATATGCAAAATCACGCGTATCCGAGCCCTGCCCTAATTTGCATACGGGACTTGGTATCTATGTATTGGTCGACTCTCGCATGGGCGAATTAGTAAAGAATAATACCAAAAGCTTACGATAAAGTTCCGAACGAAAAGGTATGCTAAAGTGTAGGAAATCTATTCACAGGCCATTTTGAAAAACCGATGAACGGATGATTCATTAACTTGCGGCGTGACCTCTATAGTATTGCCATACTTTATTTAGACGGCAACACTCAGACTCTCGTTAATACTGAGTTCGGGTGAAAACTCTTTCTGGTCTGTGGAAATTTAAACCGAGCCAAATCAGTAAGCCAAATGTTATTGACCGGCATTTAGACCCCTACGAAGTACGAGAGTCTTATACTTTCACTCTTACGTTTGTAACAAGTCAAATTCGAATCATTGTGTAAGGACAAATCTTCTGTGGTCACCCCTAGATGCCAAACTAGCAATAAGGGGGACCGGTCCGAATAGTGCACTAGCTGGGTGTCTATAGGAAACCTACAACTTGGAACAGCTCTGCAAAACAGCAACTTTAAATCACTCCATTTAAACTCATATCTTTTTGAAATTGCTTACAGCAATTTCGAAAGTTCCGTACGAAGTCTCATTTATAAATTAAGTCAGGGACCACAGAAGCTTGCCCTTACTGAGCGATTCGAATTCGATGTGTTACAAGCGGGGATACAAGCGTAGGAGTGGAAGCAAACCTTGCGGTAAAGAAAAATCGTTTGTTTCCGTTGGGCATTCAGTTTCTGTTCAAACCACCTGACGTCCCCTAATATAAAATTGAAGAAGAGAACTAAATTCATTAACAATACTCGCAAATGGTTTAAGGAATGTAGCATATTGTACATACTAACACAATTACAGTTTATGCCTTATTCGTTATTCTTAGAATTAACCTTTTCACTCTGCAGAATAGCAAATCACCCATTCTATTGTACTAGTTCAATTAGTAATTCAAATTTGATAGTTAGTGTATCGCCGACCGTCGATTTTGATCGATCTTACCGGTCAGTATGGCTTCTGTTATCGGATTTCTTTCAAACACAATTTCCGAAGCCTTACAAAACAGAGGTGAGTCTTATTGAGTCTCACTTTTGATCTTGCACAAACGACAAACGTTTCTTGACGTTAATCATTGATTGATTTTGATGCAATACAGCGGAAGAAAAATGAGAAACGACACAAACAATACAAATTGGATTGTCGTTTTATCTCGCTGTATTTCACTTGATCCATCAGCAAGCTTTCCTATCATTTAAGATAGACATAATGCACAGGTCAATGCTCATTTTCAGCGTCATTGTCGGTAACTGAATTTATAAAATTGTCCAATGAAAAAATTGCAACAACTCGTTTTAGATACTCGATTAGACCATCTACCATTTACATCGCCATCTAGTCTAATACTAGTATTAGTCGGGTATGTGTACTTTGTCAAACGCTGTGGTCCTTCATATATGAGCAAAAGAGAACCGTTCGCACTACAGACAACAATCATCATCTACAATCTAGTTCAAATCATCTTAAACTCTGCTTTTGTCCTTTACGTAGGTTTTTTTTCAAATAAAATTAATGACTGTCAGTAACGAATCTCTTTTCTACAACGTAGGTCTTGCACTATTGGTGGATTTATAAGCCGTCTTTTAACTTTGCATGTCAGCCGATAGATTGGGATACCAATATGCTAGCTATTATTGAGGCAAAGATGGTGTATTCCTTCCATTGTCTAAAATTGTTGGATCTGTGCGACACGGTATTCTCTGTGTTGAAAAAGAATACCAGACAAATATCATTTCTACATGTATATCATCACGCGGCCGTTTTAACTCTGACTTATAGAGGCATCGCATGGTCACCAGGTAAGTATGTTTATTTCACAGAGAGCTACTGATAGATCGACTTAGTGGCTCTCGAGGAAGCTTGCATTTCTATTTTGCTTGCAGTATGAGCCGCCTTTTTTCGACAAACATTTTCCACTGAAATCTGATGATAATACGCATGTTTTGGGCCCACGCTTCAGCGCTTGGGCTTCAGAGGCATTTCCACAATTAGTTCTTTGCTTTAGCAGTTGCTGAGTTTCAAAATTTGTTTGTGCTATTTGTCTGCTAACGCGGCTTTGATTTATTTCAAAATGTCTCACTTAACGTGGAATGTCCTTCATCCGGATTACGGCAGATCTGAGCAAAAGTCAATTGCTCATTTTTAAAGTATTTACGCTTGTCAATATGGCTTTCTACGTGGTAGTTTCTTGTTTCTCTTAACAACTCAATAGCGTAGTGGTTAACTCGTATGCTTTACACTAAGCGATTGAAGTTGCCAGGTATGTGAGTTCGATTCCCGACTGTTGAAGCAAAAAAAACCGATTGTCAGACGTGTATACAAAACACAGCTGACTGAATCGGTTCGAGTATGTGGTAGTTGGTGGAAAAAGCTTTCACACGGCTCGCTAGCAAAGATATTTTTGGGAGACGCTGGAACTCTACTCCTACTAGATTAGCTCCTTAGTACGCGCAGCTTACCACTGACAAAGTAAAATCTTTCGGTAATGAAAGGATCTCTAAAAAGTAGAACCACAATCATTGAAACTAGTAAAAATGATGACCCATCAGGGGTTGTTACGGCGGAAAAAAAATCTTGTTACTTTTGTGTGTGACACCAATCATTACAGTTCTTCGCGACTTCGTTGACCCTCTGGTAGAAAAATATGTAAATTTATTTTCCCAAAAGGTGGCCATTTTATTGTTACCGGAGTGGTCAATGGTTCTGTTCATGTAATTATGTATACGTACTACCTGTTCAGCGTGTTCAAGCCGGAAATCAAACAAAATTTTGCAATTAAAAAAATGATAACCACAACACAAATGGTAAGGAAATCATCTCTGCGATATTTTGTATCCCACGAGTTAATAGAATTTTTTCAGATTCAATTTCTCATTATGATACTTCATTTTGGACGCCCTCTGCTCAATCCAGACTGTCCATTAATGAAACCCTTTTTGCTTGAACTCATTCTTCACTACGTTTTCTTATTTTGTTTGTTTGGAAACTTTTATTGCAAAAATTATTTATGTAAAAAAGTAGAAAAATGTGAATAAAATTCTTACCAGCGAGTTAACACATTGTCTTCCACTTCGATTGCATTAGTATCAGAAATATCTAGAGGCAATCTGAGATATTAGGATAAACTGATTTATTTTTAAACGTTGGGAATGCTAAACGAAACTGTGAACCGAGGTAGAGCATCATTCATTTGCATACAAGGTGCTGTTGAGAATTTTAATTATCCTTAGCCTGTCACATACGGCAAGCATTTTAATAGAATTATTATCGGGTCTATAACTTCGTTTGATTAAAAAATTCAAAAATTTATTTTGAATCTTGTACTTCAATGGTTCGAATGTGTATTTTGCTATAATAAGAACACATTAGTTGAGGAATGTCATTTAGTATTTCTCATCGATATCGATAACAGATGTATAGCTCTACGTGTCAGGTTCGGATGATTCGGATGGTTCGGACGACATCGTTGGTTGCTGCATGCAAACATACTGGAGGAATACTCTTCCCCCCAACACGCAGATGCCAGTACAATTACTATTGTGAGAATAAATCTCGGTATTTTTGGCGGGTTGTGAACCGTCAAATTTATTCTGAATATTTTCATAGGAATGCACGTATTTAAAACCCAGACCGATTGTTTTCAATTTAATGGCATTCTTGATTTGCCATTTGCATATAGAGTGAAACCACTCGCTGAGCGTTTCATAATATTTTCGACAGGTGATGCTTACATATGAGGACATCGTCGTTACAGACTTTAAAGTCAAAGTCTCTTCGGATTTCATCTAATTTCAATTCGTGGAAGAAATCAATCTCACTTTGATGGTGTAGGCTTCCTTTGAGCAGGGTTGGAAAGCAACGACATCATTTTACCTACATCTTCCATCGAAGTCGATCGCATTAACTTCTTCATGGCAAGTGAGGCCTTTCACTCTCAGCAGCTTTGCAATGCAATGTTTGATGATATGACGTAATTAGCAGGTTATTCGATAAGCAGCTTTTACTGAATGAAATGATTTTGATGGCTAACTATAGACAAAAAAGGTCACCTTCTGCATAAAATGATTAAATCGTGACACATTTCTAGGGTACATTAGTCGACTTCCAGAACTTTTCTGTTTGAAATGTTATCTCTGTTTCGGTTTGTTTTTGAATTTTTATCAATTAGAAGCCTTAACAGATGGCGTTACTTCAGCAGGTGGAAGCAATGCCACCTGTTATCTTTTGGTCGAGAAATTATCGTTGTAACAGAAAAATCTGAGCTGTTCTTTGAAGAGCTTTGAAATGATGATTCGGATAATATAAGTGAAGAGAAAATCAAAACGTTGAAGCGATTGATTAGTTTAATTATTTGGATGTCGTCAATATGTGTGTGTAACATACGGCAGAGTCTACAATTCTAATGGCAAAAACGGTCGACCATTTTCTACTCGTATCGATTTATGAGGCAAAACAACAACGAACTTTTTTTTCATGATTACAAATTTGCCAAGCAAAAACATTGGCAAAAAAACGCATAAGCAACGACACTCTGCTCGCTGCACCGCCCTGTGGAAAATCAGCCATCCACTCCGATTGGCTTACAGTTCTTTGCATTACGATGGACAAAAACAATGGCACAAAAACTGTGAAATTTTACCATAAAATATTCGTATGCGTATAAGGTGCATTTGAATAGTTCGGTTTTTTGTGACACAGTTACTGGGAAACATTTAAAGGTGTTATTTCCACACAAGAAATGTCCGACCACAGTCAAGCGAGGCAAACAAAAAAGATGTTGATTCTGGTAACACAAATAACTTTTCAGTGATTGCATTCTTTTCTTTCGATATTCTCTTTGAATTCTGTGCGATCCAAGTTTGATGTGTGCTGACTGCTGACGAATAATAAAACTTTGTTTAAAAGCGAATCTATCATGTCAGGATGGAGGTTCGGTGCTAAGAGCCGATAGTAAGGCAACCATAACACTAACATTTGTATATTGTGGTGGAGTATGTGTAGTGTACGGAAATACTTAAGTGAGTTTTATAGAGTACATGAAATTGACTTATGTCAAAGCATCTACAACCTAGTGATAGATGCTTTGCTGATGACACGAAAAGTTCAGTTTTAGTGTGAAGTTGATTGGATTGAGGCGAAGCTGATGCCAATAATCAAACGAAAACGTGCCATTTCATCTTTACATCGAGTTATGTAGCGTAATTTCACTTAGCATGTGTCGAAAGTTGGTGGAATTCGATGAAAAGAACGATCAACCCGCACGTAAATTAATTGTTTTTATGAAATATGCTTTGGCAACTGTTGCTTAGACAAGGGCAGAAACTCACACTAATAATCATAGCAGGTTCTAATGCAAGTTTCATGAAAACCCTAGTCAGAACTCACTGAATCTGATTCCGAGTTCATTAAAAAAGCTTCCCAGCATCCACTCATGTAATTTCATTGCTTGTCGTATGCATAAAAGTTTAATATTTTACTGCCCACCACATGCGAAAGTTGAACAATACATAGCAGTATGTCTCATGTGAAGATGTCGGAAAATTTTTGGCTCATTTCCCATGAAATTTTATGTGAGATTCCACTCTCGCATGTGGCAGGTATTGAGCCAGGCTACATTGGATGCTGCTACATAATTCGGAAACAATTTTATGACAAGAGAAAATTCATTTTCAAGCTTCGGGGCCGAAAGTGAGGGCAATTTTGGATTCTTTTCGAGTTTTCGGCCACTGACATGAAAACTTACATGTGTGGCTGCTTTGGACGATTGATTTGAGGCAACAACACTATATTCTGGCAACAGCTCGCAAAATTTCATAAAATCAATCGTCCGAAGCAGGTACACAAATAACTATTGATTGTCTTCGAGCAACTTTCTTCGGTAACTGTCTTTTCGACAAGTTTAGCAGTTGCATACCTCATCTTCGGCTTGGATGGATATGCAAACTCTACACTTGTCGAGAAGTCAGACACCAAAGCTTTATTGCTTAGAAACACACGTGTGAGTTTGCTTTCATCACAAGCTGGTTTCCTCATGTAATGAACTACTTTCGCAGCATCCAATGGGAACGACTACACCCGCAGCTTTATCAAACATAAACCTTTCATCTAATGAGCAATTTTCGTAATGGACAAATTGACATGTAATGGTTCATTTCTGCATGGAGTGGGCGCACATAAACTGAAACGAAACGTCTCGGTGGTCACGATGCGATGGCCTGTAAATAATTGTCTGAACAATAATTTTCTAGCCTTTGCGAAATCCGCTCTACATTGACTTGACTTCTCTGATTCCTCTCATGCTATAACTTTACATTCTGAAATCATTAATCTTTAAATAATAACCTGGGCTTCAATCTCGTATACATTAGCAACGTTAAATCGTTTCCTCATCTTCCGCTATTAAAATATGATTACGCGATAGAGGTAGTTAAACTCAAAATAAATATTCCAGCTTCCCAATTACGATTATTAATTCAAAGTTAAATAACTTTTTAAATTGGGTCACACAGTGCCTATCAAATGAAATTTGCCCACAACACTCACACACGGTGGAATGGAAATGAGTGAACATTTTGTGATTCAGTCAGTTTGTGGTTAGTTTTATTTCCTGCTGAAAGGGTACGCTTTATCCGCACACACACACACGCACACCTTTAACAATACCATTCTTACACAATAAACTTGGTTCAATGAAATGGTTTTTGGGGGTTTGTCGTTCGGTTCATAATGTTAGGTTATTACGGAATGTTATTGAATGGCATTTTAATTGACCGCTAGAGATAAAATTATTACTTTTCGTTATTATACAGGGGATATAGTTTTGTGGTAACCTGAAAATTATTCAGATCCTGGAATTAACCTGTGCGTAAAAGTATAGAATTATTGCGCATCTGTTTTGTGTACACACAAACAACACATGTTATTTTGTCGTTGTAACCATTCATTCTCACGATTTTGACCCCTTTGTGTGTGTGTCTGAATTTTGTGAATGGAAAGTCAATTTTATATTTTTCATCACTGTAACAATAGCGCATCAGAGAGACATATTTCCGATATTTTACAACCACCTCTGCTGCGTACCAGGATACATATCCAAACACACACATTGGGAGTATGAATCAAGGTCTATTATTCCGATCGAAAATAGAACAATCAAATTGAAGAAGATTAATGATTATACCATCAAACGAGAACTGAAAGGCTTTATGGTCGATTTAATTTGTTTGTTTTCGTTTTTGGAAATTGACTGGATAATGATGATACCTCCCGCACTTGAAATGACGATGTGCTGTGTGTTGGATAAATATACTCACTCTGGTTAAATGCGAAATAAAAATTTATTTCTGAAATTTCATTTTGTGTTCCGTTTTTATTTATAGCCGAGAACGACATTCTTGCTGACCTTTGTCGCACACAATAATAGAGGACATTTAACGGATTTTATTTTGTGATTTTGTATCACGCTTTGAAGGCAGTCAATTGAAATGTTGAATTGGAAAAGCTTCATTGATGATAATTTGAGGTACAGAGGAATGTAAGATCACATCGTGATCGTGAGTTGTAGCAATCCAAGAATCTTTACTTAGAGCATATTTGATTCATTCTAAAGAGGATCACTAGTATACCAGATAAGGTTTCATGAAAGTTGCCTTAAGAAAACGCTCACCGATTCTGAGCTATTTCAAGACGCCACTTCGTTCATTACGAAACTGGTCATGGAATTAGCCATATGCAAAAAGAAGTGCTGATCTTTCACTTTCGCTACAATATTGTCCACTTCCTTATTATGCCTACAAAAACTTCTTTGAGTACATCTAATGTGTGCCCTAAAATATTTCAAAACAAGTTTTGCCTAACCTTTCAAAAGCGGCAGACATGTCGCCCTATCGATATATAAAGTCTCTTACTTCAATTAGTTACATGATGTCTGAGATGTCGATGAAAAATCTTGTACTTCATTAGTTCAGTGTTCAGACTCACGTTTTGCTATATAACTGAACACTTAAGTCAGGATCTCGTTTATCGTTTTGTCATCGCTGACGATGACGATCCGTTTTTGAAAGGTGAATCCAAGGAAAATTTGAACATTTAAAAAAAACGTGAATGTTTCATATCAAAACTTGTTCTAGCTACAAGTGAGTTGAATGAAAGTGACTTTCAAAAAGAGTTGCATCTTCATTAAAATCAGCTGTACCACAATTCATCAGTCTGAGAAATGTTTAATTTCAGCTCGAAACCCTTCTGTTCATAGAGTCCAGTACGTAACTGATTGATGCTGTACCCATAGGGAGTGTAATATGGTATGGTCCTTGTGACACACTATTTTGTGCGTCCGATGAATATTTTGTGATATATTTACGACTCAGTTTTGTGAATATCAAATCTGTGGCTATGTTTTTGATGACCATTTGTCAGTACCATGTCGTTCAATTTTTTTCAGAAATAGTCCACATGTTCACTCTATCTGGCGTGCAACGCGACGCCATCTAGGTATCATTCTGTACGCTACTCGTACGAGTCCTCTTTGTGCTTTGTGTCAGTGCCCAACCTATCTATATTCTATTGCATGCATGTTGAACTCTGATTCTTTGAAATAGCATTTCTTTTCAAAAGCAATATGGGGCGTAAGTGCCTTGTGCAAGGACGAATGAAGTAATTTTGTTTGATTTGAAAAACAACGGAAAGAAAAATTCTTGACACACAACATAGTCAATATATGTTCCACTCCAACTTAACATCATACCGTCGTCCTAGCTAGTATTCTGTAAACATAAGTCTTTAATTTTTGACAAGTTCCATCAAGATATAAATACTACACAACGGCCATACAACACACTAAAACGGAACTGAAATGCATATAACAACTGA
Source organism: Phytosciara flavipes (assembly GCA_026413405.1). Lineage (NCBI taxonomy): Eukaryota > Metazoa > Arthropoda > Insecta > Diptera > Sciaridae > Phytosciara > Phytosciara flavipes. Next base: position 3,503 of record JANTFA010053340.1, on the reverse strand, counting down.
AAATGTATGCAAAAGTTATCCAAAGATTTGAATATTAGATTGGCAAACGACTTGAGAGTCCATCGTTCCATTCCTCTTATATGCAACAATATATCCCATTCACCGTTCCTTTGTTTCTAAATATGCATATTTTTGAAGACATTCATTTTTTACCATCCGTGTGCGCCGTTGGATTTATTTTCCTGCTTTGTAGCAAAGACTTGAGAGGTATACTCCACACTCCACCGGAGATGCATTCTATGTATGACATCTTTTGAATGGAAATTGAAGTCGTCATATATACATTCCACCCGAAGGGCAGTTATTAAATGTATGTTGTGCACTGACTGTCGTGTGTGGGTGTGTGTGATGGTGTGTAAACGCCATTAAAATATACAATTCTCTTCTTCACACTATCCCCGCTTGTATGGAAATTGAAATGCGCGAGACTCTTTGTCCACCAGAGGCAATCAGTGTTCCATCTTGACCTCATGAATTATTATTATGCCACCCTTTTCTGTATTAAATAGTCAATATTATGCAACGAGCTAGTGTAATAAAAGCATGAAGAGTTGAAGAGTTGAAGGAAGGCAAAAACGTGGAAGAGGGAAAAAAATCGGTAAAAACAAACAAAAATACACAAAACACACAAAATGGATAGAAAATAAAAACACAAAGAAATTCTACACAATTTTAATGGCGACACACGAGTTGTACCCAGGCTTGTTATAATATGCATGCTTGTTCCTGGGGATTTCTTTGTTTTTATTTTGTATTTTCAATTGGTTTTTCTGAATGTAAAGGAATGTGGATGGATATTGTGGATAGCTGGATTTCGTTTAAATTTATATTCGAGATTATGTGTGGCTGGTTGTACATACCACACTGAAACATTGAAGCAAGAACGTTTTCCTATATGGAGAAAAAAACCGAACTTCTGTTGACACACCAACTGAAACAAATCGGTCGCAAATATATAATTTCGAGGGATGGCAACCGGGATATTTATAACTTTTCAGTCGAATATAATGCGGAAAATATTCAAAATGGGGCATATTGTTTCGAGCGATGATATCGTCAAAGGTATTAATTAATAGCCAGAACCAGAACAGGTAAAAAAAAACATTTTCCTTCGCAGAGAAAGAAGAAAAAAATCGGTTTGTGTGGCGCTATTTCAAATTTCCATAATTTTTTTGCTGGTTGGATTCTAATGAACTGTTTCTTGTGTGGGCATAAAACTGTCTCAATAAGAAAGGAAAAACTGAATGGAAAAGCGAAAATGTAGACTCTTTCATTAACGTTGCTCATTGGAGATTATGTAAATTTGGCCGTGCTAATTACGAATGAAAACGAATCGAACATTTTTGTCTCAAAAGAAACGTTGCATTATTATGTTCCTTGTTGAGTATTGTGAACTAATTTTTATCTAGACGGAGTGAATGACTAGGTATAATATCTGTCTGATCACCTTTATCCATAAAACGAATTCCATAGCAACATTTTCATTCAGAATCAATTTCCGTATGTCTTCTAGAAGTGTATGAGTCAAACAATATCTAAAAACCAAGTGATATTGCGGAACCCAGCTGCAATATCACCTCTCTCTTTGAAACAGCTAAACTGAAGGTTTTGACTACCAGAGGTATTTTCTCGGGTGAGCTATTTTTCAACCTATCATAAAAACCATTGCAGTGTCTAGAATCAATCGCATCTACTAATTTCATACCTTGGGATAAAATTTTTTGACGTTGAAATGTTCTCTGTCGCTCATCTTAAAACCTTGAAAACATTGTCTCATCTCTGGGTGAAAATAGATAGGTCTAATTCGAGCGAAATACGGGCCTCGCTTCGTTATCAATTTCAATTTGTAACACCATTTTTCAAAACAAATTGACAAGTGACAAAGTGAAGGGGAGAAAATTCCTATGACTTCGCTTTGAGTTGAGTCCAGGTGGCTCCATTGGTAGAGCGTCGGAATCACAGCTTATGGTTCACGGGTTCGACTCCCGGCACATAACATTTTCGATACGGTTTTTCCTAATCATGAGGATGATTAGTCTTGGCTGTAAAGCTTCATGCTCCCTGAGCTCTATCGACCGCAAGATTCCAAAATACAAAGTGATGTCTCATGGATGGCCACTATGACCGAAAAAATTTACAATTGACAAACTCCATCTATCGGGAGCAACAAGTATCAGTACAAATAAGCGGGAACATTTGACTATCACCAGCTGTGGGCCCAATGGTGGCCTCCGTAAGAATCTTACTCCGGTAAGATGGCTCGACTTAATAATACAAAAAATCGACATCTAGTACGATAAATTACCTTCATACGATCCTCGTCGGATGAATAACTGAAATTTAGCACACACATACACATTAAGAAGTAAACTTAATTGTGAGATGATCAATTTCAATGAACGAATGTGGAAAATAAGATTCAGGGTTGCAATTCGATATTATTTTGTGTCTGAAACGTTAAGGTTTAAAGGTTGTTCTGTGGGCAGGCGTCATGAAGAAATTTGGAGGTAAAAATTGAGAAACGGTGTCACTCTCCGAAACAATAACAGACACTCTCGTTAGAAGTGGTTACAAACTTTAGTGAGAGGTGATAGGTTCCAAAAAAAACCATACTCATTCCGTACAAATTAACTAAAATTCAAGATTCGACCGGTAGCCGGAGATTTACAAACTAATTTGTCTCTTAATTGATTTAATTGATCAGAGTACTAAGGTTCTTCAAACCTTAATCCATAGTGCAATCTTTCGAACTCAATTATTGCAATCAAGTCGTTCTATACCTTGAGTACACTTCATTGTAAAATGAATTTAAACTTAAACCGTTAATCAGTCATTTCATTTCATTCTTAAATTGAAATTTCAACCAATTCAAGTCTTAATTACGAATTTTTTGAATATTAATTTACCAAGGACACGCTCTTATGCAAACAATATGCCACGAATCATAATGTTTCGAAACGCGCATTTTGATACCTCAATTCATTTTAAAAATCTAATTAGATGCTAATCTCACAACAACAATTCTTATCTCGAAAATAAGATTTAAAAGGTACAAATATGCCGCCATATTTTCATGTTAATATGCTTCTTTGCTTGCGTCCCCCTCTCTTGCATATTGTTTTAAGCACCTCCGAACACATTTAAATGGCTTTTGTTCAAGCAAGGGGAAATAAACTCTGATTTAAGGAGGTCTTTCTCGCGGTGCACTTTTGACAAAAGAAAAGAAAATTTGTGCGAGGAATAATGCACACACATTTGAAATATGGCATCAAGCACTCATTATACACAGCTAGCATGGCAGTGCTGAAAGTGGTTCGGTACGCATTGCTCGTACAACGTTCATTCATTGATAAAAAAAAACATATTTGAGAATGCATCTCCTCAATTATAATAATCGCAACAAAAACTCTTTCAGAGAAAAGTGTGGCGCTACCCCTGATGGAACTTCTAAAATGCATAATATCGGTCGGGGTGTCGCTTGCAGCTTCGATACTAAAAAAGTT
>JANTFA010053339.1:0-25690 GCA_026413405.1 Phytosciara flavipes | reverse complement strand
ACGGGGCTTTCGAAATTGCTGTAAGCAATTTTAACAGAGGATGAGTTTAAATAAACTAATTCAAAGAAACATTGCAGGGTAGTTCTATAGACACCTAACTATATACCGTCCTCTACGCGTACGGGTCCCCCTTATGTTTTTTTCTTTTAAATGAACTGTGTAATTTGGCCACATAATGTTTGGGGCACGCATCCGTGTAAATAATAATTACTTTTACCCGATACGAATCTATATTATGACCCAAAGATATAAAACGACATGAGCCACATGCCACATCCGCTAGTCAAATATTTGGTGAGGACAGACCAAGTACACTCTACCAGTGGTTTTTGCTTTCTTCCATTCCCTTCTCTCTTTTTTGGATAAAGATAAACATTAATATTCCAGTGAACAAACAAACAAAAATCAAACGAAAAACAAAAATGAATGAATGTGACTTCCTTCCGACGATAGTGGAATTGGTATCCGGAATGCTATTCCCAAGTATTAAATCAAATCGATAAAGTATTTTTGGAATTATTATGTTAACTACACCGAAATTCTCGTTTATATTAGATTCCGATGCCGAATACGATGATGATAAATAATAAATGGGAAGAAACCGAAATTTTTGTGTTGTTGGAGAGCATTTTTTTTTTGTATTTTAACCTTTCAATGAGCAATAAAAAAAGTTGAAAAATTTAATTTTTATGTATCGAACATAACAAGCAGGAATGTTGAGTGAGGTTAACCCCCCAAAAATAAATCCAGCAAAGTGCGTGTAAAAATATAATCAATGTCCGGCCCCCAAAAAACACTTTCTAGAACTGTAAATAAAACGACCTGACCAACCTCTTTAAAATAAGTGGTAGAACGGTCGTCAATACCTTTCAAACGAAAAGAGTTTACGAAAATCGGATGAAACTTATACTCGAGACATCGACAAAAGACTCCATCTTCACTGTGCGACCGACCTAGTCTCACTATATGGGCTCTAACTACCGAGCCTGAATTCCAATGTTGACAAAAATTTTCTCCTGGATTGGTGTAGTCAATACCGTCTGTAGTATTTGAGATAAACCTCAACTCGACCTCGAGAATAGCACTAATTCGACCATATCACTAGATCGTCTCGAACGATTTTGCTCATCTTGAAACTTAAACTAGCATTTGTGAATACAAATCGAGATGGGTTTTATACAAGTTATCGTCATGACAGATAGACCGGCAGACCGACTGACGTTTTTTATTATACTGATTTGGCATCTAGGGGTGATCACAGGAGGTTTGTCCTCACTCAGGGACTTCGTACGGGTCTAAAAATGTTTTACCGATTTTAGGTACTGAATAATCTTTCCTTTTAAACAAACCTGGAGACCGGTTCATGAAGCCCAAGAAAAACGGTGAATTCGGGAAACTATGACTCCTCTACGATATCCAGTAGATAAAATTCGTTAAGACTCACTACAGAGAACGAGATGACATAACATAGCTCGGACTAGGGAATTAGATGAAGTTTACAGGTCGTCGTTGAAATGAAATGAATATGGCAAAGCGAGGGCATTCAGATGTCAAAGTCAGTAGTAGTTTCCCAATGGCATGTTGTGCTGCTTGGATGTGGCGAGGAGCAATTCATTACATGAGGTAACCATTTTGTAGTTGAAGAAAACTGATAAGTTTAGAGTTTGTATATCTGAGCTGACGACGAGGTATGCAAGTATACTTCTTGTCAAAAAACATTTATCGAAGCAAGTTGCTTAAAACCAGACTAGTGAATTTGCTTTCGTCGTAACATTGTTCTCAAATTATTGAATTGCGTGGCAGAGCATCCAAAGTAGTCTGGTTCACTGATTGGCGAAAGTTGAGCTTCACATAAAAATTCATTAGAACTGAACCGAAAATGTCCCACCACGCAATGGATCTTTTTTGCAGAGAGCATATTGCTGTTAAATGTTCAACTTCGCATATGGGACTTTCGTATGGGGCGTTTATCTCTTACAACCTCAGTTGACCGAAATCAGACATCTAACTGAGGACGCGAAAAATTTGTGTTAATATTTCCAATGGGAAGCCTGAATTCGGTCGATTGAGATGTCTCATTTTAAATGGGTTTTCTATACAAGCCCCCTTCTCCCTTTCACCCAATGTATCAGCCATATTTTAACATTTATGATGAAAATGGGCTTTCAGAAATGGGAACTATGTTTTGCAATATTCCCTGTATACGACTGTACAACTCCATGCATGCGCTATCATATACGAACGCTTTCAATGTGCAAAACTTTAAATATTTTAATCCTTTTTCTATTCGGAATGACTATCAATTCCCAGATTACGAACTAATAGCTCTGTCAGACTAAAACATTATTTATTATCGTTCGCCATTGTTCTCCCATTCGGTGAACGTGTAATACTTTAATGTTGTACAAGTTTCTGGATATTTATGAGATTTATGAGATAGCGTTTTGTGTGATAGCGCAACTGTAAATTCTATTTAATTTTCATTACACATCATTCGCTCAGCACTTTCGGCGAGAGAGCAAAAATGATCTTTTTTCCCAGCCAGTTATGGTTTTAAAAACGTTTTTCTGACATAGCGCCCAGCTATGAATCCTAATTTCAAATCCAAATAATAAAGTTGTGTACACCAGTTGGAATATAATTCATCGGAACACGCAACTAATGCTTTTTCCCTTAGCTGATGTTTGTTTTGTTTCGGAAAGTTTTAGATGAAAAATATTAACTAAATCTGTCCGCTACGTCTGAGACAATGTGAGATAATATTGTTGCACGTCCAGTCTGGGTTTGTATGGGTGCTGGTGTTCCATGCGACTAATAAACGCTTCCTTTTTATAACGGATGCCAGCATAATAATAGCCAACAGGTTTATTCTCATTATATTGGCTATAAATTAGCTGAATACTTTGTGAAAGTCAAACTTTCTATATTATGTGTGGGATGTATGTAACAGGTTATAGAAGCCATATAAAGTTGACACTTCGAAACTTTATCGTACTTAATCTACGCGAACATAGAAACAAAAGAAGTTTCCCTTAAGCCTTAATTCGCACTCTGTCGCAGTCATTAAATTTATGGCATACAGAACATACGTTCTATACACAAGACTGTGCTATTCCTTTCATATGGGACATGCGACAACATTGGTAGAATAAAATTTTTGCTTCCACTTTCTACTAGTAAAATTTATATTTCAGTTGAGATTTGCGCTTGTTTGTTCAACGAAAAACCTTCGCGCTGTTGTTCACAGTTTTCACGCTACAAATTATTATTATGTACCGAGAACAAACAAGCAAAAAAAAAGCTGTGTGTCGTGGAATAAACAAAAAAGTTTTAATTACACCGTAAGCTTTTTACGAACGAATTCTATGCAAGAAATTAATTACTTTAAAGTGTGAAAGCATAGAGCTGTTAAATGCGAACACATTGAAAGGACTTTGCTATTTTCTTTGTTTCACACAAGAAAAAGTGTAATTAAGTCTGCACATTCGGAGACGAAAGCTCATAAGTAATACACTCTCGTGGAGAAGTTATTCTAGCTAAACCATAAAATGAACTTGGCTTTTTGCTCTTTTTTTTCTTCAAAATGAAAATGTGGCACATGTGGGTGAAACGAACCCACCTTTGACTTTTGACTAGGTCTGTGGACGTCACAGATAGGGCTCAATGAGATTAGTGTCTATTCGTAACGTAGAGAGCCTTAGCTTTCTTTCAACGTGCATATAATATGTTGCAATTTGAAGCTCACCACAATAGTTTTTCACTTATTCTGGGATTCGAACTCGACGAGTTACAAGTGTTACGGTGACAGCATAAGACCCTTGATTCAGATTCAGTACAAAAGTCTTCGGGAAATTAATGGTAACGTCCAGGTGAGGGTCCAGTACCTACCTACTAAGATTCAAGGGTCTACAAGTTCAGGGTGTAGTGTTCAATGTTGTCTTTTTGAAAAAGATTCGCAATTGGTCAGTGCCACCTAAGAAGCCTTGGAGGTCACTCGAAATGTTAGCACTTATATGTCACAGTAGCTTACTAATGCTTTGAAAATAGTCAGTCAATCAGCTCAAAACAAAACTACCTTCAAATCTATAATTTGTGTAAATAAGAAGATATTTCGAATGCAAAGGGACCCTTCAGTAATTATATTCTAAAAATTATTTTTATTCGTTGTATATTCACTGAAGCAAAGAAAGTTCGATCTTGATTTTTAAATTCGATTTCTGTGAAAGTTTACGGAGCATGCTTGGGATTTGGCTTAGTGAGAAGAAGACTAACCAATTGATATGATAATTGATATAGCATCTCTGAAGTGGAATTACATTCAGCAGTGGATACAAGGCTAAGAAAGAAGAAGAAGAAGAAAGTTTATGGTCCGTAAATAACATTTGTTTCTCCTTCTACCATTGCTCGCAATCCATCCTTTGGTCATTATTTCTCGATTTTATTTCCATTTCATTTTCCACTTCTACTTTTCACTGCACTATCCCCGATCTGGGCCCATAACCTGTCAGAGGTTCTAGTTTGCGGTGAGGAATAAAAGCAGTGATTACAAAATGGGATGTTTATTCAATCATTGATTCAAACATAATGACTATAAAAACTTTCTTTCTTCAAGTGATTGATCTCAATTAAAGTTTATGAGAATGCTAAGTTCGATGGAGGCCACTTTTTTATATACTGACTTATTAAGAGGAATTTGATATAAAAATCACCGTGTACGAGCAGCCAGGCAATTTTTTGAACTAAAATGTTTTATAAAATTCAAAATTCATACATTTCTAAATCAATTTTCTTTTAAAAACTCATTTGCCAGCGCCCTTCATTTTCCCAGCGCTCTGGGCCGGGCCCACTTTGCCCATTGGTTTAGCCGGCCCTGATGGGTACGTTATTGACAAGCGCTTCTGCCTTTGCTCGGAACAACCTTTTGCAGGAAATGTCCGCGATCAGATCATTTAAGGGCAGCTCTTTCAATCGACTTTAGAAACATTCGACTCATGAGTGAACCATGCATTTTTACTGGTAAGTCCCGGCATTCTTCCAGCAGAGCGGTCATGCAGCGAAAATGTGATATCGGAATCTTGAGCAAATGTCTGTGCTCCCTAATTCCCAATACGGCGATTCGATTTTGAAAACTTTTCTTTACCAGATTGGAGTGGTCGATACCTTTTATTGGCGACACTTAAAATTTTGTACGAGCATTTGTAAAGATATATGCGAATGCGAGAAATCTCGACCAGTACCTCAAAATATCACTAATGCGACCATACCTCTGGATTCGCTCCATCGATTTTGCTGATCTTAGACCTTGAATCAGCATTTGTGATTAAAAACCGGATAGGATGGACAGAAGAACGAACCAACATTTTCTTGCTGCTGATTTGTCATTTGTACTGTGGGTGAACAATCACAAATGGTTTCCTCTTACTCAGGCTCGTGTTCGGCATGTTTACATATTGTAGTAGTAAACGTATGAGACGCTCGTACTTGGTATGAGAGTCCAAAAATTTCATTTTCAATCGACACAAGTTTGATTCTCATTTGTGAATACTAAATCTACGTATTCACTTCTGAAACTAAATCTTTTACTTCATTGGTTTAAACATACATTTTCTTATAACAGACAAGCCGCTTAACAAGTTCAATTTGGACTTTCCACATGGTACCGATTAAGTTAGACCAAAAATTTTCGCAAGACTTTGATTGAAACGTACAACTACAGATACCCAAAAATTTCAAGTTTGTAATGTAAATCCAATGCGACCGTAAATAAGAAATCCCTTTAAGTTTTGTCAAATCTGCGACATCTCGTAATCAAAGTTTTCTCATAATTCAATTTGACTAAATCTAAATACAAAGCAGAAAGTTTCCTCGTGTCAAAGAAAAGACAGCAATACCCAACTGTAAAGCTGTTCAAGGAGATTTTGGTAACTGACTTTAAATTAAATTGAATTATTAGCCTTACATTTTCAGTCGTGCTGCACTTGTAGCACTTGCGATTTAATAATAAAATTTTCACGGCGGAAACAATATCGACGTCAAGTAGTTTCTAAATTATCATCAACAGCGTACAGCTCATATATATCTCGAGAGTTGACCCAGATTGTCTTTCATAATATAGGATGCTGATGCTAAAAAGTTGTGAAAATTTAATAAATCTCAACGGTTCCAATTCCGTTCTCCTGTGTAGTATATATAGCTCTGCTGAATGTGGCAAACCCTTCTCATATTTTTAACGTTAATGTATTTTTCCCGGTCATAAAGTTACCCAAAGTGATACAAAAAACGAAATTCTGTGTAAAATCTACACTTTAGCTGAAGTATAAAAATATCTTGTTCGAGAGTGTGTTTTTTTCGCAGCATCGGATGGATGAAATGGCTGTACGTATTTCTGAATACAGACCGTAGCAATGCAATATTATGTGCACAGCGATTTGCCGAGCGATTTATTGAATGTTAAGGGTAGGTGTACCTCAAATTTTGCAAATATTTTTGCATTCGTATTATGCATATTTGCCGATTATTTAAAACTGTTGGAGAGTTTTCTGGTTTCCATGAATTTTTCGACACGTAGAATCGATCATAATAGAGAACATCAGACTTTTGTACGCTAAATTAGCGTTCAAGCATTAACGCTAAATCTGGCATGTAGCTAAAATGAATAAATTTTGAGTCGGCAGATTTCGATCGAACAAAATACCATCTCTGGACTCCGGCAAATTAACTGTTTTTTCGATCTGACCAAACCCCTCTGAGCGGATGAAACAGTAATTGTATTCGGCTCCAATCGGCTCAAGGTTTTTGTTGACATTCATCTTGACAAAGATAACAAATTTCGTTGAATTCTTAAAATCGACACATTTTATGTTTTATGTATCATCAGTTACATCTGTTATCGATAAGAACGACAAAAAGTAAATGAAAATCTCCGGCTAGACCTGTCTTTTAAAGACAAATTCATGCTCAAAGGGTCGAGGTACAAGATTTGAATTCCGTATTTTGGAAATGCTTTGATCAAAGGAAGTGATAGACCAGATCAAGATACTGTTGATATGCTTGCCGTCCTTTCGGAAACGGCAGACGTATCGCTACATTTCTCGTTAATCTGTTACCTCGTTTTTGTTTGCAGTGTTTGGTTCTATAATTCCTGCATGATCTACTACTTCTTTTGTTGTAACACAAAAAAAATCGATATAATGAATGCTATGTGACGCACATCTTTTATTTTGGTCATTGTTGCCGATTACAGATGATTACTTCGCTCATTATCCCGCTCAATTTGTATTGTAATTTCTTTTTAAATATTTCTGATTTGTGTAAACATAAACAAATTGTAGAAATCAAACTAATTTCGAGAAAACAAAGTTCAAAGGTTGTTCAGAGTGATTCTTGTGGAAAAAACAGCTTACCGAAATCGGAACTAAATTTTCAGAATACTGTTCCATCCGATTACGAAAATGCTCTTAACTTTTCATTCGAAGTTGTTCATTCCACATGCGATTTACATGTTATAATGCCAATACTCTCGTAAATACATTAGCATTGGTAATGCTTGTGGAATGAATAACGTCAATTGGATTGCATTGGTGACTTCTATAATTCGGACACTGTACACTTTCTAAATTTGAGATTTATGTATCCACTGCGGATTACAGTCATTTCAGCTCGTCATCTCTCGAGCTTATAACTCCACTTGGCATATGGACAAATTTTCAATTAAGGAACACATGCAGAAACCAAGCATTCCAGAAAATTCAAACGCAATCATCAAATTTATTTCGCTGTTCGCGTGTTTGTTTTTCATACGAAATATTTTCAATTAAAATTCATTAAATAGACATGGCACCGTATGTGAAAAAATTCTTCCAAATTGATGGAAATAGTCCGAAAAAAACGCCTACAAAATCACCAGAATCATCACCAGAATCATCACCTGAAATACGACCGTTCGGACGCGGACTCCTTAATTTAGCAAAAGATTATGAACACAAAAAATTTATGAAACGTGGTGGCAAATTACTTCCTCAACCTGACGAAGGTTAGTGAATTTTTAGCAATTTAGCGATCTGAGCGATCTATCATCGAATACAATTTAAGTGAAAGCTTTATTTGGCCACCAGAGACTGAATCGAGTGAATCTTCGCAGCAAAATCCATCACGTCCGAAAACACCTACGAAGTCGGTTGAGGAAAATCCGTCACGTCCAAAAACACCATCGAAGTCGGTTAATCCAAATCCATTACGTCCAAAAACACCTAAGTCGGCAAAAAAACCACTCGGTAAAATCAGTAAACCCAAATCACCAGCATCTCCTGGAATACCAAAGTTTGGACGCCATCAATATCCTGCAGCTGGTAATAATTATGCCGAAAAAGTAAAGTATGTAAAAGCTACTGGTAAACCCTTACCAGAAAGTAAGTGGAAAACTTGATTTAGCAATTTTTAGTATACGTTGGCTACAATACCGCATTACTAATAGAAAGTCCAGATGATGAGGAGCTGATTACCTGGCAAAGGTTAGAAGAACGTCAGCCGGTGCAGAGAACGCCATCTCCGAATTCAAGCAGAAAGTCATCTGCATTACCAAAAACGCCCAGTTCTAGGAGCGCAGCCAGCACTACTACCCTGACATCGAGTCATCGAGTATATCCACCTCTTCAAAGAACACCAACGGAAAAATCAGTGGATTCTAGCAGTGCAATCGATCCAACGCAACGATCGTCACAATCTTCAATACCTTTACCTAGTCATTCATTTTTACCAATGCAACCTTCACTTCTAGCGATGTACAGAAACCGGTCCTATTCCAACGCAGATCCAACGCAAGGATCGTCACAATCTTCAAGACATTCACCTACTCATTCATATGTACCACTTCAGCATTCCCCTCAAAGCCGGTACCGTTCTAACGCAGATCCAACGCAAGGATCATCACGATCTTCAAGACGATCACCTACTCATTCATATGTACCACTGCAACATTCACCTCAATCGCAATCCGGACAACCGACAGCAACGTCTCCAATATCTAGATACTCGTCGAGAGGTCAACCAATAGAGTCTGGCCGAACGTTAGTAATGCGATCACCTACCAAGAAGAAAGAAAACAGGACTAATCCGATGCGAAGATCACCATCTGGGAAAAGTTAAAAATGTTACATGTAATTGGAACCAATTAAAAAAGTTTCGTCTGTATTTTCGTTAACAAGATAACTTGAGTAATTTTCGAGTATTTCGTGGTACCTGTACGCTAAGAGCTTTCCTATACAAATAGTCAAAATGTGAGTTCTTCGGCATCATCAAAAATGCTTAAAGTAAAATTGAATTGTGATTCGTGCGAGGGTTAGAGTGCAGTTTCTACAAATTCTTCTGTTCGTTTCGTTGAGTAAGTGTAGATTCCTATCGATATACTCCAGTCTGTTATATGATCACATGCAAATAGCTATTCACATAACAAAAGATAAAGAATTGAAGATCCAGATCGCTCGTCACTTATTTGTGGGTCGTCGTTTTTGTCGATAACAGGTGACTGGTGGCTCTAAAAATTCTTGCTTCGATTGAGCACAATTCAAAATCTAAATTATGCTACAATGTAGAAAACTGTTATGAAGTCGATATGCGTGCTGTTAGCCTCATCTTCTCTATTCCATAGGTCATGAGATAGTTGAGTTTTATGGACGATTGTATTGTTCGAAGTTCGAATGACATTACTAGTGAGAAAATTTCAGCCCTTTCTCTCCCTTGACGGAGAATATAGAAATTTTCTCATTTGAACTGTCAGTTTTCCATGCAAATATGATATGGCGATTTGATGTTTCTGTTTCGTGAAAGAAGCAGTTAATCACAGCCATAGATTTAATATATTTGAGTAGATATGAAAACACGAAGAACGTTTTTTCGGAAACAAATCACACACACAATTACAAGAAACAATAATCACAACACAAGAAAAGCGTGACATCTATTTCGAACAGTGACAACTGACACAAAATTTGATATTTTTTCAAAAAATTTGTGTGAAATATATTCGCGCCGTTTTCAGAACGTAAGTTACGTTACACATACACTCAAACATATCTTTCCGCATAAGGTTGCTTTGACATTTCACATCTACTAAAGTATATTAAATCTATGATCACAGCTGACAAACATTAAGTAGCTACGATTTGAATGACTGTATTTTGGCAATTTCGCGGATGATAGACCGAACGAAGTGAGCATTTTAACTGGTGTATCTGCAGCGACTCAATGGCGTAGTGGTTCACTCGTCTCCTTTTCACTAAACGATTGAAGTTGTCAGTGATGCGAGTTCGATTCCCAACTGTGGCAGAAAAAAAACCGATTGCCAGACGTGTATTCAAAACACAGCTGATTGAATCGGTTTGAGTCTGAGGTGTAGTTGGTGGAAAGTGCTTGTACACGGCTTGCCGGCAAAAGATGTTGTGTTGGAAGACGCTAGCATTCTATTCGTACTAGTTCCGCTCGTTAGTACATAGATGGCACTCAGCATCGATGTAACTTAGGTTAGTCGCGCAGCTTACCACTGGCACAGTGAAAAAATTTCGGTATTGAAAGGACCTCACAAAAGTAGAACCACAATCAGCGAACCTAGTAAAATAATGATCTAGCCTCTGACCCAGTTGTTAGGGCGGAGTTTTAGCCCTGATGACACATGAAAAACTTTGTGTTCCCCTCGATGATAAATAGGAAATTTCAATTGGAGCAAAACTGTGGTCAGAGCGACGCGACCCTTTGTTGGAATTTCCTTATTTGTCCCCTCGGCGATCAAATCACTGTGGCATGTTGGTTTTACTGATTTCAGGTACTGGGGGATGTATGCTTTAAAGTCAGCAGGATTACAAAAAAATGCACGAAAGACTTACTACGATACTATTGAACGTAATGTTATGTTCCACAGAATGCTTGAACTGAATGTTAGGTCAAGACATATTGAGATTGCTTACCTCGAGGGGTTACTCACTGACCAAAATGGTGAGTAATCATTTCCTTATTTCCTTGGCATTTCCTCGAGTTTTCATCAAACATTTGCTATTTTGTATGGGCATTTCCCTCGAGCCTGTGTCATCATTTACCCTCGGCCTACCTAGAGGAGAAAGTAGAAAATTCCACAAGGGCAAAGTTGCTTAAATATTCTACCTGAGATGAACGCAGCCTTTTCTCATGTGTCTGTGGTGTGATTTGTCCACAGTATAGAAAATGATGATAAAGTAGAAATTTTTCCACCTAAACTGTCATCATGCAAAACATCCACAAAAATGCTACTTCGAGTGGAGAAAATCAAGGCTATATACTGGTGGAAGTCACCTCGAACGCCATTTTGTTAGGTACGCGGGAACACACCACTGCCATACAAAAATATTCACCTAAATCAAGTTTGCATGGAGTTATGAATTTTTTGTATGAGAAGTGGTGTGTAACCCGCGTATCTGTATCGGCGCCACCTCCACACAGTATATTGCCTTGGAGAAAATGAAGTTACTAACACCACAAGCACGACCAAAAAAAAAATCTTTTCAAAATCAAGTAAAATTATCTCGCTAAAATTTCGAAGAAAATCCCTTTCCCAGATAAATTGAAGATTTTAATGCCTCCAGCATTGAACGCATGAACTCATTTTACTCATTATTTGAAGCATTTTCTGATGATATTACATTCAATCAAAAGTCGATTCATTTAGGAATGTATTCCTACATGACATTTTGGCAAAAAAAATGAAAATTTTGTATGTAAAGTGTAGCAGCGATGTGTAATACAATTTGAAGCTTGTAATATAAATTGTGTAGTACTTGTAGTGAGAGATATGCGATGCTGTGAACGTACGTACTCATACACTCTGATAGATACCATCGTTATCGATATAAAATAAATAAATCATAAGTGAATGAAATCAATACATAACTCGAGTTCCTGAAAAGTCTCTCTACACTTCAACGTCCCAAATCAAATATATAAATTCTATGGCATACCCGGTACACGATGTATATTTATTACAAAATCAAAATGGTGTTGTTGTGTTTCCAGTATGCTATGGAGGAGAGACATATCTTTCCGATGTGGTGTAAGAATAAGAAGTCTTTTAGCTGATTGCTTTTCTTGGTTAAATAAAAGAGATCTGTAAATAATTTTCCAATTAGCACATTGGCAGTATACGTATTGTGTGTCGGGGGGTACTTGTGCACTAGTACACAACGTATTCAAGTTGAAATTACCATGGATGTTGGGAGTTCGTATGATGTACCCATATACAATGGGAATCGCTTCTAATTGAAATATATATTCGATTACATTCCTGCAAAGCTCAGACACAGTGGTCATTAATTTTGAGTAACGTTCAAATGACCTGTGTATTGGCAAAAGGTTCTGAATTGGATTGCAAAACATAAGGGGGACCCGTGCGAGAAGTGAACAACATATAAGTAGCTAAGGTGTGTATGTAGAAGGTATACATCTCAAAACTGCTCCTCAACACTGCATCTTTAAATCATTCTATTTATAAAAACATCCCTTTGTTAAAATTGCTTACAGCTATTTCGAAAGTCCAATACGAAGTCTCACTTATGTACAGTACTTGCTTACTTAGCAGCCGGACTAACCCAAGCGGGTTTTGGCTGACTCCACAACTTGTCTCCACCCTGGTCTATCCAAGGCCGAACTTCTCCATTGAATGACTCCCAACTTTCGCAAATCTCCTTCCACACCATCCAACCATCTCTTTCGGGGTCTGCCTCTTGCAATGATCCGATTTTGCCAGGATTGATGTAGTTAATACCTTTCATTTGAACCATCTATGAACTTTGGGGTCGTATACATATGACGTCACGCTATTTCAGTGCTTCCATAAGATTAAAATCCCTAAAAACTCGTCAAGTACGATTTTTTTTGAGTCAACGGTGTGTCCCACCTCCCAAATACACCTCCCAAATTTTGGGGTAGAACAAACTCATGACTCGAAAAAGTGAAGATTCGTCGAGCTATTAGTGATTTTAATTTGATGACAGCACTGAAAAAGCGTGACGTCATTTATGTACGACTCCTTTATACGAGCAATACCGCCGCTTACTTATGCGAAAAACCTCAACGCGACCTCGATAATACAGCACTAATTCGACCATATCTCTGAATCAGCTCGACCGGTTCGTCGAATTCAGGATACGAATCGAGGAAAAAAGTCCCATCGATCAAATTATCGTGATGACATACAGACAGATGCACATTCTTTATTCGGCATCTGGGGGTTGAATTCGACGTATTACAAATGTAAGAGTGGAAGCATAAGACACTCGAACTTCGTACGGGTCTAAATACAAGACCGAGAAGACTTGAGTGAGTTTCGCGAAAGTTTGAATTACATATTTTGCCGCACCTCAGGCTGAGTGGTGGTGGTGGTGTGTGTTCCATATTGAACACTTCCGGGGAAAATATCAATATAAACTAAAATGGTTTCGGTCTCGGTTGTGAATATTGAAGCGCTCTCGACGGGGCGAGAACGAAAACAAATTCTTACAATCAACGCAGTGTTATCATGCGTCTTACACACAAAATCCCTTCTTTTTCTACTCGCTAAAATATTGAAACAATGTGCCATTACTGGTAATGGGCATTTTCCCATTATTCTTTCCAACATAAAATATATCCGAAATAATCTAATAAACGACAGTAATCTACCACACCATTCGTCAATATGTAAGCCGTCCTAATGAAGTCATAAAATAGAAGGAGTTTTTCCTTTTCCCCCATTTGCGTCTTCGGGGGCTCTCTATTTTATAAAGGACCCATATTGATTTACAAAACATTTTCTTTCGCTTGATTTATTGCATCTCGTAATACAATTTGATTGGAATTTTAAGGAAGAGTTTCTCTCTGCCGCCGTGCCGCTCTATAGTCAGTATAGTCAGTATTTCCATTCCCATCAGCCTCATGATGGGAAAAGAAGGAATTTCTTTTCTGTTTGTGTAATAAGTTTCCCTCTTGGTTTTTATGGTATTAAAATCATAAACTTGTTGTGGCTTCATCGCATATATCGGCTACATTTACGAATCCTCACGGACGGACTGGTAACATGGCCATATTAAGTTGAATTCAAGTGGATTAAATTTGAGGTTGTTTTCCATAAGAGGGCCAGTATTCTACACTAAACTTGTTTCACTTAATTTAAAACGAAAGTTATAATTAGTTTGGGTTGTATACATAAAGTGTAGAAGCTCTATCTCAACATCGGATACACAATGTATGGTGTTTGTATACGGATACTTTAAATAACAATTTATGTGCAATTCAACTAATTCCGAAGTGGTGTTGGTTTTGGTATACCGTGCAAAGTAAGACGATATGGGAGAATGGTTTGATATTGCAGAACCAACTCCCAATAGCAACAAGAAAAATAGAGGATGGAAGCCAAACCATTAAAAGGCCACAATTTGTTCAAAATGATGTTCAAGGATAAATCTGAACTTGCTATTGTGTTTGTTTGCTGGGGAATTTACGGGCGTCAAATCGTATTTATTCAACAGTTTACATAGAAACACTTAAACGAAGCATTTTTTGGTGCCACTATAATGTTACTCAACATATACGGGGGCTGTCCATTAAGGACGTCCACCAGTATGGGGTGAGGGGGTGTTTGGAAAAGTGTGACATGCCATGTCATAGGTATTGGAAAAACGTGGACAATGAGTGCATGAGATGTCGAAAATTCTGAGAATTTAGTGGACGTCCTTTATGGATGGCCCCTAAAGAAGAATCGGTTTTTAGCCCCGTACGAAGTATTAGGTCTTTTGCAACAATCGGAATTCGAGCAATGCTAGACAAGGTAAGGGCAATATGTTTGGGGGTGCCTACGTATACCGAAATAACAATAAAGAAAATGTCTGTCTAACACGTCAAAAACTTGAGTGAATTTTTTCTTCTCTGAAAGATTCGAAGATGGGCATTTTTGGACGGCCCATGTCTGAGCTGGGTCCTTTAGAAGCGTTTCTTGAATATATCTTCGAACAAATACACGTTGTAAGTGTAACTAGAACAGCAAATCATACGTACTGCCAATACCAATTCAGGAAAAAAAAATTTTAATCGGGTCAGTGAATCATGAGCTAGTGACCTAAGAGCGAGATTTAGTAGGACCCTACGCTGTAGAAGCTTTTTGTTACTGTACTTCGTGCGGATATTTTTGAGTCGCGCTATGCGCGGTTTTCAAAAAGCATATACCATACAACTTTATTTGTACTGTGTATGCGGTCACACTCGAGTTGCGTGAGTATTAGGGCTCCGTAAGTGATAGCGTAAAATATGCGCTAGGTGTACCGAATCGTATGGGGGTCGGTTAAAGTGCCTGCTACGGTTTTTTCTGCTTTTACTTTACTCGCTAAGTGGTTTCATCTCTTTTGAGCACACATTTGTGTCACTCTGTTTCCTCGTAACTGGAAGAATTGAACTCTTCTACTCTTCGTTCTGCAATGTATAGAGGCACCGGGAAATTAGCTGGTAGATGAGTAGGGCTGGAAGTGTCCTGCATATTATGTATCCTCGTCAGAGTCTAACTCCTCGTTCTAAAATCATATCAAGAATGTTCACCCCAAGTGTATTCTACAGTATTCGAACCAAGTGGCAAGAATTAAGTTTACCTTGAGTATACACAATTGGCCCATTGGAGGCCAATATATGCAGGAATTCTTCTGGATCTCCATAACAATTCCACTCACTGAAACAAATATAATTTGACTGACTGAATGAAGAAGATAAAGTCTATTGGAAAACACGGGAAATCGTATGACATCGAAATACGTCTTTTACAGAGGAACGACTCTAATACTTCACCTTGTTTAAGTGTTATAAACATATTGAAACCAAATCTTTTACTTCTGTCGGTTTGCGGGGCATTTTGCTATAAAACCCACATTGGCCAAGAGGTACAGCTCATTTCGGTCATTGCTGTCGACAACAGATGAAACAACCGTTACAAAAGTCTTTATGTCTCCGTGGATTATCTTTCATCGAACGGTGAAAACGGTTTTTGACAATCCATAAACAGCCGACCGTCATCCATAGAAGCAGACATAAGAGCAAGTAAAACAAATGCACTTTGTTAAAACTTCAAAGTGAGATTATGTTGGCTTCTCTGTGGATGACGATTGACATTTCCAACGATCTTCACAAAATATATGCGATGTTGCATTGACATTCAAACTAATCCGACTCATTTTCTGACACATTTGTGTCTCTCGTGCTGTTTTTTTCTTGAATCTCCACTATGCTTTAACGGATATGAATGCATTATCAAAAGTCATTAACAAACCATCAAACGTACATGTCTATGCGGTCTAAAATAAAATGTACTTAATGCGTCCAACCAAACTATGAATTTTCACAACAACTCTCAACAACTTTTATGTGCATTTCCATTAATTTTCTCCTCATTTCTTTTTTGCTGCTGTGAAACGAGAGGACGGGAGTATACAAAACGTTGAGAATATGGAAAATAATTTGCTTGTTTCCCTAATGATTATAAAGTCTATACATGCAGGAAGAAAGTTTATATTATTTATGGGGTTTTTCGCATAGAAAATAAAATAAATTTTTTCTCCTCGTCTTCTGTTCTGCGTTCCATATTATTTAAATGGATTTTAAAGGAAGAAGACGATTATTCAGTGTATAAATGTGCTCTCGTCGTGTGCTTTAACGGTACACCACCACCCCCAAAATAGCGAAAGCACATTGCATATCGTTGAGTATTTTGAACAAATAAACATTTTAATGGCGTCCTCTATATTATGACGATATATAACCAACATTCGGTTGAGAATACGATAATATAAAAAGAACGCGACAATATTCGCAAAGGTTAAAATTTTTGTTTTTCAATTTAATTAAAATTTATTACAATAGAATGAAGTTGGAACTTGTCTTTCCTCATCTTTATCTGTCTCTCTCTCTCTCTCGTTCTCTCTGTTTATGTAATTTTTCCACTCAGGCAAGAATATTTAATTAAAATGCTGAAAAGTACAATTTTTACGGCCTCACTAACTACTAGGCCAAAATAATTCTTGTTGTTGTTCGATGTTAAGATTTCGGAAGATTTTAAATGGAAATTCCTTCCCCTCGGTTCTGTAACAATGGGTGGAAATTTTATTTTTGCACTTTCGACGAAAATGTGTGCTGAATCATGCAGTAAATCAGTACGAATTAATGGCCAAAAATGAATTATTTTGTTGTTTTATACTACTCACCGAGGG
This sequence comes from Phytosciara flavipes, assembly GCA_026413405.1. NCBI lineage: Eukaryota > Metazoa > Arthropoda > Insecta > Diptera > Sciaridae > Phytosciara > Phytosciara flavipes. The sequence goes on along the minus strand of JANTFA010053339.1, from coordinate 8,447 downwards.
GTTACGGACTCGATGAAAAGGTGTCTGACGTCTAGTGAATGAAATGTCACACACAACAGCATACATGAAACTGTTACTTTTCTACCAAGGTATATAGGTATGGAGGTATTTCTCGCACTAGTGATCGATTGTCGATCCGAGTCGAAGCCAATACATCGTATGCTAGCATACCTACCGTGGCCTGGTCATTTGGCGGAATGTCGCTTTCGAACAGAATGTCGCTTATGCAGAACAGCGAAATCCATAAACAAATGTTTAGAGTGGCGCTACGCGTTTGAAAACGCACGCGTTTCTATACGTTGCGTTGTGTTTCTGAAGAAACCAGGTTTTTTGTAGCCCGGGACATAACTACATCAGCCATAAAGCAGTCATACCATGCAGTGTAAAGTGAAGATTTGTATAAAATGAGGTAGTCAATGCTTAGTATACTTACTTCCTTACTTACTTATGCGAGGTCTACAACCTTTTATTGGTTCCTTCCTTCAATCGGATATATTCCGCGCCAACGTTCTCCAATCACCTACTTTTAGGGCTTTCAGATCCGACTCAATCTTTCCATCTCGCTTTCAATCTACCTGGTTTGCGGCTTCAATCGGGGTTTGTATTCGGCAGTTGCAGGGGTACACACTCCTTATCTTTGAACGTGACCGAACCGAGCCACCTTAGTCGATTGATTTTGACAAAATTGAGAATAGGGGGCTCTTCGTAGAGCTGGCAAGTTCCACAAGCTCATGGTTGTATCTTCTTCGCCAACCGCCATCAAAATTCGCACCTCCGAAAATTTACCTCCTTTCAAACACTAAAAATGTATGTTCGTCTCATTGTGTCATGCACCAAACTACCAAGCCATCACATCTGGTCTTACTAGCGCTCTGTACACTTCACACTTAAGGTTGTGGTTGAGTGTTTTTGACCGAAGGAGTTTCTGAAGACTTTAGTAGCACCTAACCAAGCGTTACTTCTCTACGTTTTGCCTCTCCGATGCTATTATCACTGTTCACATGTTGCCGAAGGTAAACGAAGCTGCCGACAGTTGTGAAGTGTTTTCTATTCAACTCTAGCGTATGACTCGTTGATCTGTTATCAGACAATGAAGTCGTCATGTACTTGGTGTTTTTGTCACTGACTTTGAGACCGTACTCAGCACTCTTCCCTTCTATGTTTGTGAAATTTTCTTCAACGATGCCAACATTCCATCCGATGAAGTCTTAGTCATCACCGTATCCTAACTACTGACTTAACTCTCTGAAGATTGTACCGCTGGTTTCCACCTTCTCGAGAGCAATGCTTAGTATATGCTACAATAACAAGTTCAATGTAATTGTGTGCTTTTGCCTTTGTAGCCAAATGGCTATAGTCGTTGCTCCATGATCAGAATGCTCTTTGCTCAAGATTTTTATTTACAAAAAATTGCGAGAAAGTGAAAACTTTTCTCTCGTGCTAACAAACGTATCGAAGGTGAAAATATCTTCACTCATGGCATCAAACACGTACATAGGCAGGTGATATCGTCAATTTTCATTCACTTCTCTGTCGCATGATTTTAAGTAGTCGTTAACCCCTCGCCACACACACTACTTGGTGTCACATCAAATGGTGTGTGTACTTTCCACGGTATCTGCTCTTGATGAACGTACACATCATTTCGTGTTTAATTCTACTAAAATTACATGTTCAAATTTAACGTTCGGCCCATTAATTCGACACTGTAAGGTGTCACCTAGATAGCGATTAACACACAATGCGGTTACATACAATGTACCGAGAGTACTACAACTAATGTCGGTACTCATTACTCATTAATAATGTAACATAACTAACGTGACTTCTACAAGTGACATTCACCATCAGGGACGACAATAATAATATTGACACCAGGGTGTCATATAGAAACGTTTACAGATTAGAGATGCCCTTTCAGTAATTACGATTAAGATGTCAAGGTGGTGGTGTTTCAACTCTGATAGAATTGAATGTCATCGTCATGATTAATTTTAGTTTAAATTTGTAGAATTTGCAGACGACCTTGTCAGCGCTGTTTACGAAAGCGACGACAAATCCAAGCAATGAACTGATTTAATCAGCAAACATAATCGTTTATGGATGGTCATGTCGTTCTGTTGTTATTGTCAGCAGCGACTAAAATAAATGATGAGCTCTGGTAATGCGATCATAGTACTTTATAACAGATGAAGATTTTCGATTAATCTGTTAAAAGTGTTATCGAAAGAAGTAATAGACCCGATGGTCATATGGGGCTGTATGGATTGTCTGCATTTTCATATCAACTGGCTTTGAATCAGAATATCATTTGGTTTATCCGTTGAAAAGCTGCTAGCAAAGTTTTTCTCATTAATTATCGTGACCATTCTTTCGTTCGCAATTTCAGAACAAAAACCCCCAGCAATATTGATTTTTACTTGGTGTCTGTGCCTGTGTATAGTAACGTTATTCAGCAAATAACTTCGTCCTTAATGAATCGCACCATTCAATTTCCTTTCCTTCCTTCTTTGACTGTGACGTGCTCTTTCATTTCGAAACCATTACCTCCGTCTACCTTGCCCTACATGTGCATCCTCATATTCTGTGTGAAATCAATCGCAAATTAATAAGTCAGAATCAGCAGTGTTAGCATGAACATGAACATTATCAACATTATAATTGAGCAATAGACAGGCATAATAATCGTACAATGAAAATACAATCATTTCTCTGTTGAATTCAGTCGAGAAATCTGATCGGGTGATGAGTTGCTAATTATTGTTCTGTTTTAGAAGATTATTGGCCGTTTCTTTGAGGGTAAATGTGAATGTTTTCCGAACTCGAATTAATTTTGGTTGGAAAACGAGATATCTTGCCATCTTTTTTCGATAAGTGAAACTACGGTTTTTAGAACCGTACGAAGTACCTACAAAGCTTCAATGTTATCACTTTTACGTTTGTAACACATCGAACACGAGTTGATAAATGCCGCAAATGAAAGGTATTGACTACATCAATCCATGAAGTAGAGCCTATAGAGTGAGTCTAAGTCGAGCTACAGTGAAGGTTGAGTTTTCTTCTATCTCGAGTGAATTTTATCAGATTTTCATGATTTTTCTGTTTGAACGGTTTTTTCAGAGTTCAAATTGTAAATAAGACTTCGTACGGAACTTTCGTTAATTTTTGTAAACAACTTTAGCAAGGGATGAGTTGAAAGAGAAGTGTTGCAGAGTACTTATTTCTAAGATGTAATGCTATCTATAGACAACTAGCCTATTGGCCCTTTTCAAAATATTCAGAGGGCGTGACTTTTTATGCACGATTTGTACTTCTTAGTCATGCCATTTTTTTCCGTCAGGCGTCGCAACCCTTTGTTGCAAATCACCAATATGCCGTGCACAACTCGTACGTTTCCCTCTTGTGTTTTCTTAATATCTACTGTTTGTTCAGGGGAAGAAGGCACAGACATTGTCCATACGGTTTTTCCTAATCATGCTAAAGCTTCATGCTCGTTGAGCTCCATCGACCGCACGGTTTTAAAATATTAGAAATAATACAAAGCGATATCTCATGGATGGCCAATTTGACAGGAAAATTAACATTTGAGAATACTAGCTCCATCTATCGGGAACAACAAGAATCAGTATTCGAAATAAGCGGGAAAATTTAAATATCACCAGCTGTACAATGGGCCCAACGGTGGCCTCCGCACGAATCTTACTCTGGTAAGATGGCTGGACTTAATAAAGAAAAATATGTCTTTGTCAATATTTGTGTGACGGAGCGGTGGGGGAGAGGGGTCGAAAAATTCATAAAATAGCGTGACGTTATTTATGAGCGGCGCCTAGTTTCAACATTCGTCCTTTTCAAACGGAACTCTTCATTTTGAGAGGTCCTTCGATTGTTATAAGCGACCAGGAATATTACACACTACACAGTTTGCGTGATGTAAAAACATCCTTCCAAATATTGCGTCTGTTTACAGTTTAAAATACTGAAAATGTTACGAATTTGTCGCAAGCATTATTTCCGTTGGTCTTTGGAAAAAAATATTTCTCAAAACTTCTACCGAAATTCTTTTCAACTGAAGATGGCATTCGCAATGGATGAAAATACTTTCAAAATTTTCGCCTGCGGTGCAATTCCCATTCCCTACCATTACAAAATTTTTGGTACATCGCACGAAGTCTGTAAAATTTTAAAAGCTCTCATTGATTCCCAGAATCACAGCTTTGATAATTCACTAGATACGCAAAAGCAGGTCGTCACATTAAGCGAAAACGCAAAAAGCAGGAAGTGGAATAAAACCCACTATTCCGGAAAGAAAACATTATTGTCACCAGTGTGATATTAAATGGGTGCAGATTCCGTGCCATTTTGATAACATGAAGAAAAGATGTTGGGTGTGTGAGTTATGTTATATGAGTACGAACCTAAACGAGAGCAGAGAAAAAAAGAATCAAAGTCAAATGAACTGCTACATCTTCTAAGTCATGAAAAATGGATACTTCACAACATGTTAAGATTGTGTGTGAAATTGTATAAAATATAAATTACAGATGGAAAGCCGACGGGTGTCAGTTGTGTATTATGAAAAATTTACTTTTATTGCCATTGCCTGTATACGCAATGAATAAAATAAGTCAAGTTGATTCACAGATCCACACACACACGTCTCATGTTCGATTATCATAAATATAATCTTCGGGATTTCTTGCAAAAGAAAATGTTCTCACAGTCAAAATCCTGCGCCGCATGAATTCAATGTGTTTATGGCACTGGAATATGTGATGGAATTTTGTTTGCTCTTATCTAATTCCTTATATGCCTTGAGTCCCATACCCACAACACACGAGCTATATATGTTGTGTGTGTGTATGGTGTTGGGATTAGGAGGGTGTTTTTTCTTCCTTCTTTGACGAGATGTAGGATCTTGAATGGAAATTACCATTTTATTTCGATGTTCGACTACGTAATGTACTGTTTGGAGCGTTTTTGAAAGGTGTAAAAGGGATCTTTTCCTTCTTTTTATGCTAATCATACACCAGATACGTATATCGGAATGTGTAATTCAATTTTATTTTTTGTTGGGTTTTTCTTTATTGTCACAAATTGATGTCTATTAGGATATTGTTTATGTAATGCGTCAATTATTGGCATGTTCTCAAAACAGGCATTATTCCAACCAGTGAATGTTTTAATTTTTGGTCTGGAATAGCACGAAAGACGGAAGTTAATGCTCTGAGCTATCATTGTGATATTTTGATAAATTCACCGCTTCTCCTGTTTCAAAGACGTGTTCAATCGAACTTCGTTCAATTTATTAGTAAATGAAAACATACGCTAAGCATCACACCAGTTTAATTATCGAATCTACGACTTCTTTTGATCTATGCATTTTCTTGTACTTCATTTGTTTCAACATACTTTTTCTCATAAAAGGCTACGTTAATGAGAGTACATCGCTTACTATTTTCGCCTTTGTCGATAGCAGATGTAATTCTAAAGAACGCTTTCTAATTTTATTCATTTTGAATGCACGAAATTTATAAGGAAAACACTTTCTTATTCTTGAAGAGAATAGAAAGGTTACTGAGCGAACTACAACGGGTCTTGCAGAAAACTGCTCCATCTGTCAGTCGATGCACAAAATTCAAACTATTGAATTTTTAGTTGCCAAAAGTGCTAAAAATAGTGGTCGTTGCAAACGTTCGTCGAACACTGAAAGTTCACTGAATCCTCGTTCATCGTAAATGTTGATGTACATCGGAGAAGCGAAAACAAAATCAAGGTTAACTTCCATAAAATTTCCGTAAATTTTATGTGAAAAGCACTGGATGATTCGTCAGGAACGACAGTGTTGATAGTTTTGCGAGTCACACTATAGTGTGCTGTTTCCACATTCACGTATTTCTTGGATGAAAGTGGGATGAAAAATGAAATTTACTTCAAATGTTCACATGTTGTATAGCATGCTAGATTGAATGTGTATGTGCCTACCAATGTAATAAATTAAGAACTCAATCTAGTCGTCAATGTTCATAAAATAGCATTCTAAATAAAATGGTTTTTCTGAACACACGTGTTTGTTTCTAAAACATTTCTTTTGTAAACTGGCCCGATCCTGGAATTCTAACAGGTTATGGGCCCAGCACGCTTTCACTGCGACTGTCAACAATTTGCATACCATTCCGGTTCCAGATTTTCACCGAAACTTTTTTCGCTTTGCTTTCGCCCAAATTATTTAACTTTCACACGTTTTTACTAAAACTAATTTATTCACGACCACAACTTCCGTGTCCTGTATCCAATAGACGTCTTTTGGTTCTTGAGAGGAGGTCATGAAATTTACCAACACCTCCAAGCAAAGTCGAACGCTTGAAGCGCCTTTGATTAACAATTTCTTTTTCATCCGATTGATTTTAATTCAACGTCTGAAGTCAGTCTATGACTTCGACCTAGACGGCATTTTTTTTAGCTTACTAAATTGTGAAAGCGTCACCTTCGAATGGCAAGCTAAGAACTTACAAAGAAAAATTTCCACCACATCTTAAACGTTTAAGGTCTTGAACTGTCGAACTTGAGGCTGGAACATGCGAACACAATTAAACGCCAATGACCAGAAGTTGAAGACAATAGGCTAGTAACTTAACGTTCACGAGTATTTCTAAGATAACTGTTGTCATTCTAGTTTGTACAAAATTTATGCTCGACAAACGAACTGACCAGTCCTAATGTCAATTATGTTCTTTCAACGGCAACACCACGTTGAACTCTATTACTTCTGTTGTTCATTGTGTCGCCCGAATCTATTCACTTCGTTTAATCATGCCTTCTAATGGCTTATTTCTGCCATTTGTGTCTAAAACTGATGATTAAACATTTGTAAAAGGTAAATCGAGTTCGATCAAGTTTTCTTGTTTCTAGTTTCTAGTTCATAATCTCAGTTGCAGATTTTGTATTTATGCAACATCAGCACTTTATTATAAAATGTAAGTCAGATGGTGTATCGTAGAACCATCACGTCGCACATGAAATTCCTCTTTTTCATAATCTTATATCCTCGGGGGTACTCTTAAACACTGCATCACCACATCAAAATATCAAATAATATAAAGAGGACGATGTCGTTACATATATAAAATCAACATCACCATCAACATCATCTTTATCATCACATATATGAAGTGCTATTTCCATGGAGTGCTTCGAGACGTGTGGTCAATTTAAAGTTGACGCGACCGAATAAATTTTTATGTGATGTCTAGTAATGGAATGTGAATACATACCGTGTACGGGATGGTCGATGAATTTTTTAAAAAAACATGAGACGAAAGCTATTTTCTCCGGTCCGTTGTGCACATAACAAGATACAGGAGGGTATATACACATTGGTACATCTATACATCCCATACATGTCGTATAATGATATTTTATTGAAATTTTTATTCGCAAGTCATGTGCCTTTCATACATATACGTTCCATACAATCGACTAAACGAAACGTGCTCTCATTTGGATAAATGTAGGATTTTCAACCGCATAAATTATCCTGTAATTTCTCGTCGTAATACAAAATGAAAACGGTGAAACAATGCACTGACTACATACACTCCGCTGACTACACCAATACGTTTTTGATCTTGTTCTTGATAAACTAATGGAAACTTTTACTTCGCAATAATGGAAGACAAGGAGAAGCCAACGAGACTCAAGAAGAAAAAAATTCCACAGAGTAAATCATATGTAAATTTCCTTAACTTTACGTGTATTACTCGTCGTGTAACGCCAAAGTTTCTTCTCTTAATTTTTTCTTTCATTTAGCGAAATTCATAGCGTTGAGCTCGTACCGCAGACTTACTTTTTTTTTACGTTTCATTCCACCCTTATCAACAACGTCGGTGAAAAACTTACGTTAGAAAATAGTTATTTATGACATCGAGTGCAAAGTGCTTTGTTTCTGCCACTATGATGTGGAATTGTGGCCTGGGGCATCATGAGTCAATAAACCACTTTGAACCGAGAGTCAAACAACGTTTTATGCAACAAAGACAGACAGTTGAGTCTTTTTAACGCGCAGTCGCTATCTTCTTCCTCGCTTCATTCTTCCCTAAAACTAGTGTTTGAAAAATTTCTTCTGATATTGCCAGTCATTTTGACTTTCATGGCCGGTATTCGTTTCTCATTGATCGTGTTACGGGTCTCGCATTCGCCATTTCCTCTTTCTCTTCTTTTGTTAGCCCGAATACAATCGATTTTGTCGCTGTCGCGTTTCGCCGGCCCAACTGTGCGTTGGTCTTCCCATTTTACTCACTTTAGGCGATGTCTGTCGAAAGAACTTTTCTCGCCACATTGTGGAAGTAGACTTTAGCAAACCATTCGTTTCTCTCGTTTTTAGACCCGTACGAAGTACGAGGGTCTAATGCCTTTACTCTTACGTTTGTAACACGTCGATTCCGACTCCC
>JANTFA010053228.1:0-15080 GCA_026413405.1 Phytosciara flavipes | reverse complement strand
TAAATCATCAACTTCTACACGTGCTCGAAAGACTGGAGCTTGTAACGTTTCGTTAAATCATGAACTACAGATGGAGATGGCCGAAGATTCCGAGAGTTAACTGAGATACTACAAAAACCGCATTCCTTTCAAACTCATTCCTCGCTAAAATTGCTTACAGAGACAGAGATGGGACAGCAGCAGCATCTTAATGCAAGACCATCAGTTGCATTTAGCGTAGTACCCTTTCTATCCATCCCCATGCCCTCCATTGTTCAAAATATGAAAAACACAAAATTTATTTCGACCGTTGCGTTAATTTGAAAGGTGGCAGTTTGCCGGAAATGATTTTATTTGAAAGTATGTGTGCGGTTCCGGTGAAACAAAGTACTGTCGAAGTGATCCTTTTTGTGAGTCTTCACAATGACATCATTAGATCTGTAGGGTACCCGCGTACCTTACTTCAACAGTCCTGTACGAAGTCTCATTTAAGGAAGTCATCAAAGTCGAGTGAAATTTACTTGAGATATAGCCGTGGCCATTTTCTTAAGTCATCGAACAGTTCTACCGCTTTACGGCTTCAAACAAACAAAAAAGTTTACGAAAGTCAAATGAAATTCACTCGAGATATAGACAAAAAAAAACAATAAAAGATGGCGGCCATTTCCTTAAGTCACTGCTATCCACAAAAGGCTCTACCTTAACTGTACGGACGAGTATAGCTCGACTTAGGCTCACTCTAACTTTTTTCGATTTTGATAATCGGTGTAGTTGGATTGGTGTAGTCAAAACTTTTCATTTGTTCCGTCAACTTTGTACGAGCAATACTGCCACTGCCGCTAACATAAAGGAGAAACCTCAACTAGACCTCCAAAATAGCACTAATTCGACCATATTCCTGGAACCGCTCCACCGATTTTTTTCGAACTTAAAGTGCTATTTGTGATTGAAAAACGGGGAAAAGTCCCGTCAATATTGGGTTTTGCTTTTTTATTCATTCACAAAAGGTTTTCCATTTCCCTTCATACTTTGCAACCGTCTAAAATTAGTGTTGGCAACACTCTCCAGGCATGAGTGTGATCAAAGTCAGCTGTAAAATAGTACTCTATTTTGTATCCGATTTCATACCCACTATTTTTACAGTGCAAAATATTTGTATGGTACACTGTTCAGTTTCAGTACTCTATTTAGATGACCGCTCATGCCTGGAGAGTATTGGTGTTGAGGTCAACCAAATTTATATCAAAATTCGCTTCAGCTATTTTGACTACATTGGATGCTGCTACGTAATTCAATGATTCGGAAACTATTTTATGACAGGAGCAAACTCATTTGTCTGTATTTGAGTATCTTGCTTCGCCTTCGGCAAAAATGTCGACAAGTTAGTGTCGAAAAGTCAGTTACCGAAGCTTGTCGCTCAAAAACACACTTCTGCTTTCGCATTTATTACAAAATGGTTTCTTCATGTAATGAAATGAATTACTTTCGCAATATCCAATGTAAACTCCCCACTGAGATTCGAACCGACGACCTCTCCATTGTCAGTCCAATGTAAACTACTATTGGCAAAATATATTTTGTGGAAGCATTTCCATTGATTGTGATTTAATCGATTAGCCATTAACGACAATGAGTGAACGGCCAAATTACTTTTAAGTATGAAGAGGGTCAATTGGAAGTGTACAGGTACCCACTTTTCGAGAAGGTTCGATAGAGCTTCCATCGGACGATGTTCCACGTAATTGAAGACAGAAGAACTCCACGTTTTGTCGATCTGACCCTTCTCCCAGCACATAGAAAGAGCTGTTCGAATGTTTTGAATGTCCGAAAAAAGAAATAATTTTATTCTCAACGAATTGAACGACCACGAATTGAACGATTACAACAAAACGAACTATTTAACGAAACAAATTCACTAGAATCAACGCAACGAAATTTTATATTTTATACTGGAAAATGGAATGGATAAAATGCTTAGAGTTTAGCACTTTTAAATTGGGATACTTCATCTTGAACTGGTTAAACAACTGCTCATCCCGCATATTCGAAATGCACAAGACGGTGTCGTTATTCCTAGCCGACAATGATGTTTCCAAATATTTCCCACCACTGCTGACTATGATATCTAGAAATTGAGAAAAATTGAGATGAGCCTCTTAGTAGCCTTAAGTCATAATTCAATTCGATGCATTCTCAAGCGATAAGAAAATCCATTATCGATTTACCTTTAAGTATGTCCGGCGATGGCGATGTATTCGGCGTCACCAGTATAGAGTGATTGCGACATAATGTTCCGTTTTGTTGAACTTTCCGCAAGGTGTTCTGCAAATTGAATTGGAATCTCTTCTCTCCGTCCGCATCTTTCAGCAAATATTCGAAAGGATCGACCATCGCATTCTTTGTCTTCAGTGCTTCTAACCAATCAAGCGATACGATTGGTTTACCAGCGGCCAGTGCACACATGAATTTCGGCGTGAGATAAACCTTGTCCGTAATTAGACAATTGTAATTAGACGATTCAGTGGTGATGATTATGTCTGAAGTAGAGCGAAAGGTAGAATGAGAATTGTGAGGACGCAAGTCACGATGCTATTGAACTCACTCAATTTCCTCAATGTTGTAATGTGAGGTGTCGGATCTACCATTGTGAACATTACGGTGTACTTTTGATTACCGGAATCACTTGAATCACTGGCCTTTCTTTTGCGAGTTTGACGGGAAACATCGGCTGTACTCTGTCAATTGAACGAAACAATTTTGTGAAACTTTCTCTTCATAACGACCCGAAGTGCTCATCGAACCATTTCATTAGTCTGTTCAACTCACCTGCTCTACACTATCTCCGGACTTTGCGTACTCGAAGACATTTCCGTTTAAATTGGCTGATGCCTGGAACAAAAAGAAAATTTCACAAAAACTTGTTACGCAAGCGGAAAGTCTTGTCCAACCAGCACAGCAGTGACCTTTGGCCTTTCCTGACCCATCATAGCAGATCTAGCTTGACGCCGAGGTCTAGCTGGTTTGGTTGGTTCCTTAGGAGTGGAAGACGCTTTGACAAAAACTTGAGTGTGCTGCATTTCCAGGTCGATATTCTCGTCCGCCTATTCGTTGTTAGGATAAATTTAGTGTGGTGAGCGGTGGCTTACGTCAAAAAAAAAACTTTACGTCCTGCTTAGATGAGGCCAATAGAACTTTCAACGATTCTTCGGAGGCCTTGCTTGCTAGTACTTTTCGAAGGTCTTTGCATCTGTCAAAGATGCCCTTAAATACAACGTCACCTTGGTTGTTATTGGCTGACTTGCATAGTTGTTCCCAATCGCCATCCCTCAATTCGAAAATCCGTTTTCTTCTCGGCGACTGCTGTCTGAAAGAAACAAAACCGTTGGGATAAATGAAGTAGCTCGAACTCTCTCTAATGGTTTATTTTTGGAGACAATTCGTACTTTCGAGCCTCGTGGACGGCAGCTGCATCTTTCTTTTTCTCATATTTCTCATTGGATTTTTCAGTAACAGCTGCTCGCTTAGATCTTTAAAGAAAAAAAACCGTTGCGTATAGTTGACGCTGCGCTGATCATGACAACAAGGTTTCGGTGAAATATTAAATCAAACAAAACGTACCTAGGAACGACATCGGACTCATCACGAACACCATTGTGTCTGCTCGAATTACTAGAAACGTTCAAAATTTCCATTTCAATCTAAGCAAATCTTTATAAGTAAACAGAAGCAACACGTACTTCGCTACCTCAAATGCCTGTGTTTCCACATCGTAGATATCTTCCTCGGTGGATGTAACATTGGGCTTGAAGAACAGTTGCGTTTCATCATTCATTTCCATCGTTGACGACATCACTAACACGTTTTGAGACTAGAATGTCACGAATGTCACAACGGCCGGTTTTACCTTGGATCAGCAACTAATTCACCGCGGGTCTTTTAACCCTGTCACAGACGACAAGCATATCAACATTTATTACGTCTTTCTAATAAATCAAAATATTTGCGATAAATTGATTTCAAGTCTGTCTTATCTTGTCTGTCTTATCGATATAGCCGCCTGTAACAGGTTAAAAAACTGGTCTTCTGTTTAATACATCCGAGAAACATTCAAATGTCAGATATTTGAAACTGAAAACATAACGTTGAGAGCCAAGGCAGCTCCCTAGCAGAGTCACAAAATATTGCTAAGAAAATAAGAGGGAGTGAAATCAGACAGTGCTCCTTGAGAAAGGGAAGCTCTCGTCGAAATTGAAAGGTTTGGAAACGAGAAGGAGACGCGAAACTTTTATCGGATGGTTAACGGAACTAGAAAAACATGATTTAAAAATCAAAATACAAAAATATCTGGAATGCCGCCCAACGAATTTGAAAAATGCCATAAATTATGGCACCTTGGGCCATAGTGAACCGATGAATTTTGAAGTGAACACCCTGGTGTCTCTGGTGTGTACGGTGTGTAGCATTTCGAACTGTCATACCCGGTGACAATTAGCCGGTGAAACTTGACAACGTTGCATTCATTTCCAATGATATGCCGAATGAAGCGAATGAACAAAAAATGACAAATTGTCGCCAATATTCGGTATTTCATATTTGGTTGGTACAGTCCCGAGTCCGCCATATTGAGGCGGTTTTAGTCATTTGATCGACTTGAAAACTTATTAAATTTGAGTAAAAAAGGGGGCACCGCATACACTATAACCGTGGAAAATTGTTCTGTTGGGTGCCCCAATTCAACGACAAATTGTGTTTTAAAGTGTCAAAACGCTGTGGATAGTGAAAACTTTGTGCCGGGGAATATTGCGAAAAAAAATTTTTTTTTGGCCTCGCCCGTCAAATTAATGTTGCACTCCCCAATAGACCGTGCGAGAACAATTGAAAAACAATAAAAGAAACGCGGATTTTATCGACGTTAATTTGAGAACCATTATGTTGAGGATGAGAAAAAACGTTTTATGTTTGGATTTGTGACCGTATGAATCGTTTCAAAGAGATATCTGAAATAGTTACTGTGTTCGGCGTGTGATAGATACATATACATAGAGTGTGAAGTTTTTTTTTTACTTTCACAAAAAATATATTTAAAAAAAAGTGTCGTCTTAGAGGGATTCGTTCTTTGGATAATTATAATTGTTCCCGCACACACATTTATAACACCAAGCACACCAAATACGTGAGTATAATCCAGACTTTTATTCGTTTAAACCAGAGGTTCTGGAATCCTTTTTGGCCAATATAAAATGAATTTTCTGTTGACACCTAAAATTGCACTCAGTACAGAAGCAAAAAAAAAAATAAATAAAATGTCTGTACATCGACCGTGGTATGCATACGATGTTATTGTGTAGATTGATATCTACTTTTTTCTCACTGTAACACGTCAATGTTAACCAGTGATTATGGAAGAATTTGATTAACAATTCTCTCGTAGATTTGTTCATTTTTTGCACCTATTGTTGATTGGATTCACCATGCGGAGATCGGAAAAGGCTGTGCAGGATCGAAGCACCTAAATGTGATACCAGAGTCCGATCCCAGTCATTTTACTAGTCGAATGGAAGGTCTGAAATTATTTAATTTCAAAACCCAATTCCACTCGACGTTCTTTGCTGGTTTTTTTTATCTATCCTTTGTCTTTTTCATATGAATGTTAAGATAGTATTCCTTCACGGTGTGAAAGGTCGTACCATTGCTACTTAGGATTTTCGTTATTCTACTTCCAACACCATCCAATAATTTTATTGAATTTTTGGGTTCGGCTCTATTTATTCACTTAGGGAACATCAATAAATAGCGGTAGAACGGTGGCTAAGAAAGTCAAAGAACTGCTGACTTTTCTGTTGTTCTAGGGGGCTGTTCATAATTTTTTTTTCGACACCTTCATTGGTATTATTAGGCGTCAGTCAAAAATTACGCAAGTTCTTCAGTGCTGCTTAAGATTGTAATGCTTTGTACGGAAGAGTGGGATGGGTGGTCTGACAAAAGCGTACGCTTCATACATTTTCGCGCCTGGGAATCATAATTCGATGGTTTTCGACACTCGTTTCCGTGTCGAAATAGTTATTTTCCCAACGCATGCTCATGAATGAGAGGTTTCCGGCACGAGCCGGAGGCAAGGGACGGATTCGAATTCGCTCAAAAAGCATTTTAGAATAAGTTAGGAACAACGTTTTTCCTAAACGAAGTCGGAAATACGCGACGAAGTCGAGATATTTCGATACAAGTTAGGAAAAGTGGTATTTTTCTGGACTGACATTTGCGGCCAGAAAAGTTACTTTTCCGGCCTCCAAATTACATCTGATGGCTTTTCTCTGTTTTTGAGTCTCATCTCATTATGATCCCCAGGCGCAAAAAAGTCCGTTCGTAAGCTTGTCCTACTCGGCTCCGCCTCGTTACGTAGTAACGAAAAATTCGACTTTTCATCACTCTGCGTATTTTGTGAATGGCCCATTAGTGCAATCCTTGCTTCCGTACTGATGAGATGTACTGACTGCCTGTTTTTATTATCGCAGTAGGTGTCAGGAGGACGTGTGCGGGCTTCTCCGTCCAGTGACTGATTTCATTAATTCTTCATTCTTCAGTCTGTGGAATTGGAATTTCTTTATCCAATCTTTCCAATCGTTTTGACAGCAGTTCGATGTTGTTAAGCAGGCTGATGAGCATTTTTACGATATCTCCAAGAGACCCGACTCGCTCGTTTCTGGCACTTTAGTGCTGTTTTTTTTAGTCATTTGTTTTGCCCTCTTCCGCAATTGAGCATACGAAGACCCTGCTCTGTGTTCAACTACTAGTGATCTGGCAATGTGTTTCACGTAGGCGATCCACTGCTAAGTTTGCTGGTTCGTTTCGACTTTTTACCTTTTATTGGTAGATTGTGCATCCTTTGTCCTTCCCGTAGGCAAAGGGCACATTTTGGCGTTTCATTCAACGTTTTAGTATGCACTTATGAATGACGTCCACCGTAAGGGAACGAAGGGGGATCTGGCCAAAGTGGACACAGAACTAGTGGACTCGTCATGTTCAAGGTATTGGGAAATGGTGGACGAGGGGGGAAGAAGATGTCTACAAATCTCGAGAAACAGAGAACGTCATTTATAGACAGCCGCTAGGGAGAAGATAGTCTGAAAATTCAAAGAAAATTCTGACGATGGATGTCTTCAAATTGTGTGGAGTGTTGAATGTCTTTCTATTTTCGTTTTATCCGTACTAGCGGCGGGATAGATCCTTTGTTTCCATCATATGCAGAGACTTTGTATAAATTTCCAGAAATGATAACAAATTCCGCCGTCCTCCAGGATATGATTTACATTAATTGTTGGAAAACACAATTTTCCAACATGAAAGTCTGTGCATGTCCTACAAATCAAATTTCCAATGAAAATTTCCTAATTTACCAAGAATTTTCTACAAATTTATTTGCGAAAATATACGTCACGCCCCCACATAAAAACATTCATGAATGAGCCACACATTCTATCGATATAAATGAAAAGGATGTTTTCATAAGATTGAGTACGAGACGATGCTTTCATACCGTTTTCGGATGTGGGCTATCATTTGCCACAAATGATGAACTTTAAAACCTATAAGGTTGCCGTGGGCGAAGAAGGATATTTTGTCGAAACGACTTCTTCGTTTTTGCATTTTAAGTGTAGTGAAACATTCCGACACCCATGCATACGTAAAAGTAAACAAACCTTTGATAACAGACTGGTGCCATTTAATCTTCACAAGAATGAATACCGTTTGCATTGTTGGTGTGACATTTTCATAATGCAACAGCAAGAATCGTGCTGATGGGACCTTGACACAAGCAATAAATTGGTTCAAGTATACCATTTCACTTGTACCATACAAAGTATAATTACGAAATGCCATTAAGGGGCGATCCAATTTGAATATTGATTGAATGACTTCCAATCAATTAAACTTAATACTCCGATGCAACACATTTTCCTTTGTACGGTAGACAGCAACTAGTCGGTGATGACCCATACAATAAGAAGTTAGAAGAACCGAGTTTCAAATCTTTGAAAAATAAGATTTCTACTAAAATCTTCCGTTGCATTCTCTCTCAGGACACTTGAAATCTTATAAACAAAGTCTTCTGCAAGAAGTAATTTTGATTCGGAAAATGCTTGCATGAGTCTGTGACACAGACTCTTCGCATGTGGAGCTGCATAGCACGTAGACCCACCTGCGCAGGTATATGCAGCTTCACAACAAACTGCAAGCTTTGAACGAAGAAATGTAGGGAAAAATCGGGATAACATCCGCATCGTTTCTTTGTCTCTGTGACAACTACATTGAACAGGCATAATCAAATTGCTGTACCGGTCTTTGTAAGCACATCCAGTTCGAATGTATACATTGACTTACATTTACTGAATCCAAAAGTATGTGACGAAAGTGAGAAACAATTCTACATTTACATTGAAACGATCCTAGGGGCTGTTCACATATAACGTCACACTTTGAGGAGGTTTCAGCAAAACGTGTCGGTCCTAACAAATCTGGGTAAAATTGGTCCTATTTTGAGGGATTGAGGTGAAGGGGTGGAGAAAATTCCATTAATAGCGTGACGTAATATGTGAACATCCCCCCGGGCATTTATCATAAAGATCAAGAGACATCTACTCTATGAAAATCCTTTTCTTAGTCTTGAACTTGAAGGGATATTTTGACGTTGCAATATGTGCAGAACGTGCAAAACAGAAAAGGAAATTTTCTATGAACTTTCCGAAACTTTGTGCTTCCGCCTACGTAATGAAAACATGCCAAACGAATCAATCATAATCCATCCTTATACCAGGTTAAAGTGACCAAAATGAAGATAAATATTCAGTGATTCATGTAGTGCATTCAAATAAACTATGTCTTTCTGTGTCAAAGATGAGATCCTGAGGCAATTGGGAATATGGTGAGGTCGCTTTGTATGAGACTGAAGTTTTGATATTCTCTATATCTCCGTCATAGTAGTTGTTTTCATGAGCTAATTTCTGCAGATGCATTCATGTAATAATAATTAACGTGTTCAGTATACACTATTCATACGGTTGTTTGCAAAGGCATACAAATCCAACTAAAGGAAAACTAATTTCATGAAATGCAGTGCAGCTTAGGGTTGTACTCGCTTTGCTTTCAATCAGGGGCTCCGAAATTTCTTTATTGCAAAGCGGAAGGTATGTTATAGAACAAGACAATAGGATGGTATAAACATCATGCATTTAACACTAATACGTCTACACCTTCCACTTTGCATTAGAGCCCTATAATGAACACTGTCTCCTACAACCCATGAAACAAACCGTATACTCGAAAACAATAAATCAACAAAAATTTTATCTCCTCGTGTTCCGATCGGAATAGAATTTTTTGTTTGTGTTGTACCTATGAGAAAATTGGTGAGCGGTGAAAGAAACGGAAATTCCAAGAATAGCTTCCACCCAGACGTGAGCACAACGTTCTTCATCCTTGCGTAGCGTGAATAACCCTACTCATCCACGCAACAAACCCATCAATTTGTTTCACAATTTTTTCCAAACAAAAGCAAAGTGACAATTCGAAGAAGAGAGCGTGCTGAAATATTAACTCGAATGAGTATGTTATAGGATGAGTAACGCTCATTAGTCTACAAAAAATAATCTAATCAGAGACGCCGGCTTAGGTTTTGTCAATAAGGGAAAATCGTTTTTCTGAACTACTACACGACATGGGAGGGGCCAGATCCATTTTCTGAACTTCACCTAATCAAAGTCGTCGTCACGTTAGAGGTCATTCAAATAGTGCGCACGCTATCTTAGGAGTGATCAGACCAAAGCGTGCGATCCATGCATTTTGAATGCCCTCTATAGGAATGAATTGAGGAGCTTGCCAATCGGCTGCCCCACCTCTTTTTTTTCGCAAAAATTTCACCACGCCATACAAACTTATCTGAGGTGAGTTTTTTGAAAGCGAAAGATGTGACATCATTTACCTGAAAAAATGGCGGAAGGCGAGACCTCCTTAGTATATAGCCTTGACTGAAACCCCGTGCTTTCACCTACACAAGCTAATCAATCTGATTTGAATTGATTTTGATCACAATGAAATGTCCTATCATTTTATGGTGGACGACTTTCCAATGGGGGTCAATCACTCTCCTCCAATACACTAAATCTGATCGAACAAAAAAAAATTTTTAAGAACGAATTGACTACTCCCTTCACGTCTCCGATTTACCACAGATGGCATATAGCTCACTAAGTGTACAGAACAAGGAAAAAGTTTTACAAAAATTGTGGCTGTAATAATTTCTAATAAAAATTTATGAAAATTTTTTGAATTATTAAAAAGAGAAAATGAATAAAATCAATTTTCTGTTGAACGAAATTATTTTGTTACTGCCTGTCCCATGCGAAAGTTGAACATTACGCAGCAATGTGCAAACTGCGGAAATGATCCATTACGTGTTCGATTTGTTTGCCGTGAACTTTTATGTGAAATTCAACTTTTGCATGGGGCAGACAGTAAATCAGACTACATTGGATGCTGCTAGGTACTTCATTAATTCGGAAACAATCTTATGACAATAGAACACTCACTTGTGTGTTTTTGAGTAAATTGCTTCGGTAACTGTTTTTCGACAAGTCTGTTAACACATCTCGCCTTCGACTCGGATATGCAAACTGTACACTTGTCAGAAAGACAGTTACCGACAGTGTAATGAATTACTTTCGTTCGTAGTATCAAAAATGTAAACTACTAAATTTAGTGCCTTTCGTTCCAACGTCTGGATGAAATAATTAATTTTCTTTCTTTTACCTATTTCCAGAGACATTGCTGTTTTTTTGTGATCCTGCTCGTATGTAATAATAATAACAACTGTGGACAAATGGACACTACATTCAATCAATGAGGACGTTTCATAATAATATCGATTTGTGAAGCATTGTAATTGTTTTTTTTTGGTTTACTCTCACTCTCACTCCATCTCGGACGAATGACTAAACACTTCTGGGATCTATTTTGAGAAAATTTATTTCAAATAATAATAAAAATTTATGATTTATTCATGATTTATTTTGCATAATAATTTGCCGATAAATTTTTTGTTTTGTTTTTGTTTCGATTTGATGTTGAAGCAGTCGTCGTCATATAAAAATAAGTTAAGTGCAAACACCACATAATATACGCGAGACACACACACACACACGCATACACATCAAAAAGAAAAGAAAAAAAAAGTTGCTGCAGGGAACAGCATAGGTTTTAATATGGAGTGCTGCCTTTCTGAGGAGGCCAAGGAGCAAAAACGAATTAATCAGGAAATTGAACGACAGCTCCGTCGTGATAAAAGGGATGCGCGTCGAGAACTTAAATTGCTGCTGCTGGGTGAGTGTTCATATTATTTCATTTATCTAACTGATTGTACAAATTTATCCATGAAGAGATATGTGTGATTCATTGTCAAGTTGATTATTTTGGACAACAAAATTATAATTCACATTTCGCAGTCCGTTACTGCCAATGAAAACATAAGGAGGACCCGTACGAGTAGTGTACGGCATATAGCTAGTTGTACATGCAATGCGTACATCTTTTTACTTTGCAACACCGCATCTTTCGATCATTCCATTTAAGCTCATCCCTTGTTAAAATTGCTCACAGTCCCATGACGAAGTCTCATTTGAAAATAAAACTCTGGAAAGAATCCACCAAAATCAGGCGAAATTTACTTGAAACTAAATCTAAAACACTAAAACTCAAAATGGCGGCTGGTGGCCATTTTTTTAGATCGCCAAAACCGCTTCACGGTTTTCATTATTATCTTTCGAACAAAAACGTTTACGAAATTCGGATGAAATTTACACGAAATATAGGCAGAAAAACTGTACCCTCACACTGTACGGCCGAGTGACTCGACTTGAGCTCTGACTACGGAATCCGTGATCCGATTTCGACAAACTTTCTTTCCTTGGATTCGTGCAGAGAAACCATTTATCAACTCAATAGCGTAGTGGTCAACTCTTCTTCTTCTTCTTCTTCTTTACAGCCGTATACTAATCCAAGGCGGGTTTTGGCTGACTTATTACCTTGTCTCCACCCCGTTCGATCCAGGGCCGAACTTTTCCAATCACGGACTCCCATCTTCTGCGAATCTTCTTCTACAACGTCCAACCATCTCTTTCGGGGTCTTCCTCTGGCTCTGTTATTATCAAAACGTTTTTCCAGAGCTTTTCTTGGTATTCGGTTTTCGTCCATTCGCACTACATGTCCTGCCCATCGTAGCCTGGCTGACTTTACCGGTCAACTCTTCTGGCAGAACCAGAAGCCGATTGTCAGACGTGTGTACAAAACAAAGCTGATTGTTGGTTGATATTGTTGGTAGACGCTGACATTCTACTGGTTTTGATCCTATGAACATAGAATGCACTCATATGATTCGACGCCATCTATCCACCTCATTTTTGGGCGTCCTATTCCTCTTCGCCCTTCTGGATAATTTCCGAATAACATTGAGGGAGCTCTGTTATTATCCATACGCTCTACACTCTCAGCACACCTGAACCGTTTGACTTTCACCACGTCAGTTCGAAATATGGAGCGAAGCATTTAACGCTCGATAAATCTCAACCAGACCTAATTCTACCGTATCTCTGGATCCGCTCTACTGATTTGGCTTATCTTTGAACTTAAACCAACATTTGTGATTGATAGGGGTGACCCCAGAATATTTTTCCTTTACTCAAAGATTCGAATTCGATGTATTAGAAACGTAAGAGTGACACAGCATAAGACCCTCATACGTCGTACGGTTTCTAAAAATTATTCCACTGCCCTACCTAAAAAAAATACTTCTTGTTGACATTAACGGTCGACTGCTTGTGTCTAATGCACGGTTCATTCATCAGTATCAAAAAATCCATATGAAGGTATACCTTCTCCGCGTTTCTATCAAGATCAGCAAATATTTGCCTTTTATTATCATTTCAATGTTTCGCTAAAATCATTTTAATTTAGCTGTGTCGGCTATCTTCGCAACCGTTGTTAACGTATTAATTTGAATTGCTTTGGGAAGATCGCACTGTGTATTATTAGCACATTAATGCTAACTTAATAAATGTGTCATAGATATGATGATGTTTTGAGGTGGAAATTTTTTTTTTCTCATATCGAGTTTTTCATGCATTGCTGCACCTATACGAATTATAGTTTTTGTTATAACTGAGTATAATATTGAGAGGGAATATGGGTATGAGGCCATCCATAAAGGACGTCGGCGGATTCTGTGGAACCTTCCACTTTGTCCGCACTTTTCAATACCTACGACATGGCGTGTCACTCTTCCGTCTCTTGCGGACGTCCTTTATGAACGGACCCTACATAAGAGCACACAAATGAGTGTTAGAGGTTGGCCGCATTTGGTTAACGATTCATTTCTGTTATCCTTTTCTCTTGCACGATAGTCTTCCGTGCAATGTTTATTTGAAGCGCAATAAAGTGATTCAACGATGTTTTCGAGAAACAGTTAAATCGATTCTTCGTCGCTATATTTTGCAATTCAAATTTCCTAAAATATTTCTATATTGGGGAGGGTGGGGGCTGAGGGTTGCAGAGAGAGGAAATATGATTGGAATATACACAATGACAGGTTCAGTAGTGTGTAGCAGAAAATTTCTTCCTCGAAGAGCATAATAACTTGATTAAAAGCGTACATATGGTTGCTAATTAATAAGTTTTCAAACAATGACTATACATCCTTCATAACAACATTAGTCCGCAAAAATGCATCCCACCCAGCACCACTCAGCTTTATACAAATTTTACCCATGCCATCCATTTATAATGGTTTGATTGAAGCATGCTTTTGACAAATATATAATACGCAAGCTCTCTATACAACAATCCTAAACGAATTCCCAGAACCCACTCAACAAGCCATAGTTAATGCAATTATATTTGCTGTGAGGCATGAAAAATATTGAAGGAAGTGGAAGTTTCATATTTGAAAAATGCATTAAACGTACATAATATACGTTATATAGAACCCTGTCTCTAGTATACACATCCCACGATAATATTTATTTGCAATAAAATGCACAACGCCTTGCGCCATGAAAATATTTTACATTCCCATAACTCCGAGCAGTCCGAGCCGGAATTTTTTTTTTCATTCTTTTCAAACTTATGAGTAATCAATAAAATATTAAAATATGAATTCGCATATATCGAAAAACACCCGTCTCGTACATCTGTGTTGATAACACGAATCTTCAACAAGTTCTTTTCATTCTTCGAATGCCGTCTTTTTATATTTATTAAGAAGATAAAAAAAATTCAAAATATTATTACTAGTTCTTAAACCGGAAATTTTTTTCATTCGATGTGAATGTGCTCGTGCTGGATATATTTTTATCAGTTTATCTGTGCGTTGGAATACTTTCGCTTCAAGTTTTATTGAACTTCTTTTTTTTTTGCATCGAAGGAATATTTTCTTGTGGCTATCATTCATTTCACCGAAATGTTTAGAATATTATTTTTCAACAACACCAGTTGCCAACAAATTAAGCGAAATAAAAGCTTCGTTGTCAAAAACAAGAATAGACCGGCTTAAGTCTCATAACTGATTTAAATATTAACATAGTTCATCATTCTAAATATTTGATTAATCAACTACCAACTACATAATAGGTCACTTCCAAGGTCGTTGAAAATGTCAATCGTCATCTACAGATTAACCAACACAACCTCACTTTGAAGGTTTGTCCCAGTGAATTTGTTTTAGTTGCGGTTATGTTTGCTTCTATGGATGACGGTTGGTTGTTTTTGGCTTGTCAAAAATCGTTTCTGCCGTACGGTGGAACAGACCTATACTCGAGTAATAAATAACAAACAGACAGAATAATTGCATCAGTCGGTGCGCAGCTATGGAATATTGAATATTTCTGCTACCAGCTGCTACTCTGCTATTTAGCTACCAACTCAACTCAATAGCGTAGTGCTCGTCTGCTTTCCACTAAACGATTGAAGTTGCAGGTGATGTGAGTTCGAATCCCAACTGTGTCAGAAAAAAAAATCGGTTGTCAGATGTGTACACAAATAAACAGCTGATTGAATCG
>JANTFA010053117.1:0-15083 GCA_026413405.1 Phytosciara flavipes | reverse complement strand
GAAAATCCACTGAACTAGTAGATTTCGTGTGCCACCTGCCTTCCTGGGTGTCTTAACCTGTTGTAAACAACCTTGGACGAATCCACATTCTTCGCCATTATGCTTTTACCACTTGAGCTACGCAGCACACCTTTCATTCCAATCTTTGTAGTTTCATATTGGCAATGGTGTAGTGAGGTATTTCAAGTTGAAATTTTCAACGGTTATTTGATACTGCAATAGTCAACTTTGTGTACCATCGTCATGATGATTCATCGATGTCGTGAAATCAGTGAAATAATGTATGCTGCTCTTTGCCCGTAGACAAATTCATTTTTAATGGCAAGTACAAGCACACATTCGAAACCACTTGGATCTTCTTTTAAGTGACTGTCTATCCAAGGAAAATTGAAAAGTTCTGAAAAATTCTACAATGTAATATGAGGTAAGAATAATAAAAACCGTCAAGCACTCTCACTTGAGAGTTACTGTGGTTTGTAAAAGATTCTGAACACACTTTGTTTGAAAAAATGAAAATCTCGATTTATATTCTCGGAATTTTTGTTAGGCACGTAATCGCGACGTGCAATGAAATGTCCAAATAAAAAATATTCATTTTCATTACAGTTAAATAAATTTGGTGTGGAATCATTTAAAAACCACAACCTGATCCCTGATCCACTTGGCGGTTATTTTAGAAGTGAACCGCTTTTGGTTACATGGAACGGAAAAACGAAAAATTTACCAATATCACTCGGAAGAACTTCCTCACAAGCATTGAAACTCTGATTGACACTGCACTCATTGCTTTTAATAAAACTTGGTACATCTTTTGGGTGAGTCAGATCTCTGGACTGATAATTTCTAGAACTCAAAATTAATTCAACTCATTGTGACAGTCGGCATCATCCGGAAGCTGTTACTGGAACTATTTACTACACTTCAAATTGTTCGAAGTGTTTAGTATTTCAATAAAATAACGCTGCTCGTGGGAAAAAACTTTACATTCGTTCGAGTAGCCTACTATTAGGCTTGCTTGTCTATTTCAATACTAATATTTGATAGTTGACCATGAACTCACTTTCTTTTTCTTTCGAATGAATAATTAATTTAACTACCAAATTCAATCGTAGTCACCGAAGGCAAGCATTTTCATTGGGTCTATTACTTCCTTTGATAAATTCTGAGGAGCTTTGATATTTGAATTATTGATCATAGTAATTTTAAGATTGATTGAGAGAATTACTAGCGAGTTTGTTCCAAAAATTCTAGAAATGGGTTGAGAATTACTCAGGAAAGATATCTTGTTATCTTGCTACAGACATTAACATTCTTCATAAAATTTCATTCTCTGTTTTACTACAAACGCTTGAAGTAGTTGCAAAAGCAAGCAGTCGCAAAACTTATAAAAGGTAACAATTTTTGAAACTGCTTCAAAATAGAGCTAAGTGGGCGGCCTGAAACCGGGCATCAGTTCTTGGTGTCCATGAGTGATTTCCCAGTGATCTAGAAGAATTTTTCTATCTTTTAGTAACCTAAGTTAAAGATCTTGAGTCATACTTTCACGTGGACAAGTGAGTTGAGATAAAATATTTTGCCAACTCGATCAAATTTGCGTCGGGCATCAACGGACGGTTTTAATGCTCGGGAGATAATTGCAAATATTCTCCCCGTTGATGACCGATGCAATTTCAACTGTGTTGTCAACAGTAAATCACGACTCTGCTGCGTTGTTGAGTGGAAATACATCCCTCGCCTTCGGCTCCCTCACTCTTCAAAACAACAATTTGGAATTTACTCGCTTATATTCGGTAAATGCGAAAACGAACCCAGAAAATGCATTTACCGAGCAATAATCCTGATGCCCGCTCACCTCCGGCTTCAAAAGGCTGTTTTGCAACAGACATTTTCAATATTTTCCAGGGTCTTAGGCTTCCATTCAATTGAGTATAGAAAGAAAGGCAGGTGTGACAGAATTTTAGGTCGATGATTTTTAAAACGAATCAAGCCAAACGATGAACTAAAATATCAAGATTTGCGGTTTTGCATAAGTTTGTGTTGGGTTTGTCACTTCAGGAAATTCCTGACAGGAATGTTACACTGACATTAAATTCGAATTTGTATTCGTCATTTGTTTCATATATATAATCTTAAAAGTTACTCTTTTTATCAAGTTTACGCGAAAGCGACATACACCTTCTTCCGACTCTACTTTATAGTCAAGGTTAATCGATGAAGAAGTGCCCTTGGCAATACAGCGATAAATTTTAAGGAAAAAAAGACATTTTACATTTAAAAGCAACAAAAGTCTTTACAAAGTACATTATACCTCGTTAAAAAGCGATAAACTTCGTCATATCTACTACGTGTAACCCTCCCCTCACTAACGCGCAGAAAAATATTCGAAAATACCTTTTAACATTGAAAAATAACTCTTCTTATCGTCTATCTCGCCTCTAGATTAAGTTCATTATGATTTTGCACTGTGAAATTTTCAGATGTACGGTGTGACATTATTATAAGCAGCACTGTGAATCCGTTTGGAATTTGTCGACATCATAATAATAAATTTTTATGTTTATTCCATCAATATTTAACGCAAGACATAAATTTTTGTCGCCATAAAAACATCTTCTTAATGCCACCAAATTCGCCTAATACATCCATCAAGCTAATAAATCGAAATAATTTCACACCATCAGGTTGGGACGAGGTAGGAAATGTAACTTTGTATCAGACATTTCAACGTTTTCGGCATTACAGCGAAAGTTTTTGGTGCGAAAATGTCATTTTTTTTGCATAATGTTTCCTGTTCTTTTGGCACTCAAAAGAACTATGATGTAAAATAACATTCCCAGAGCTTATCGCTTACGGTTGTTGTTGTTTGGATAATAAGTTAGTCCTGTTTCTAACAGCCATTTAAACTTCAAAGTAGTTGCAAAAGTTGTTACAAAAAAAACATTTTCCTCTTTCGAATGTTGTAACTATCTCAGGTGGTGGGTGTTTCCTACAGACTTTTTTCGATAAATTATGACAATAAATAGGTTGAACCAAGTGTTTTATAAAACACGCGTGCATTTCTTCTTCAGTGAGGCCTTCTCTGAAATATATATATATGACATTGATTGTGACTATCTGATACTTCCGAAAAGTATCATTTTCCCAGATTTTGTCCAATCGCCCTATTTTGTTTTAAAACCCGGATAAAGTTGTATCAAGCTTGTTCTTCTACCTTGTACCAACTTTGGCTTCGTTAGTTTAATATTTGCAGATTTCTTCATTGCTATTGATATCAGATGATTGGTTGTTTCTAAATATTCACTTCTGAAATGAAAAATGTAATTCTTCTGCTTTCTAGAAACTGCAGGTTCTTCATAACAAAACAATTGAATCTGCTACTTCACTTGTTGTACCATTAGATGGATAAGTATTTTACTTGTCACGCGAATGTAAGAAAAACACTACAAAAGACAGACCGGTGTTTGCTATAAAATCTTTTACTTCATTTGTTTTATCATAAACACTAATATATAAGAGACTGCTAACCCAGAGCTTATCGTTCATTCTTGAAGTAATTGTCTATAGCAGATGCTTTTGGTATATTTTATGTTTTCGCTTCGAAAACAATACTCTTTTGTTTTGCTTCTCTCATTTCACATGTTATTTCTAATAGCGCAATGAGAAAAACCAGAATAACTACGATAACGCAGATAATACGAAATCGTCAGTTTTTAAAAGTGATTCGCTGTATTTTGCATTCTATCTGTAAGTTAGAAGGTAGCTTACTACATGTTCATTCCGTATCTGTTGTGAACACAACTTTTTCAAATTACGAGTAAAATTCAAAAAAATCCGTAAAACAAAGTGACACTTTTTAGCCCAAGACATTTTAAAAATCGACTTTTCACCTTGCAGCCATGATGGAGCATTTTTGGCCAAACGACGAAAAATGAAGTAGACAATCACATTCACAGTAGATTTTAAAAATGGCTTGGCTAAAAAAATGTCACTGAGGTTTACGATTCTTTGTTCCGATGGAATTGAAAAACTATTACAGAACTCGTGCTAAAAATGAGAAGCCACGTTTTCATTTCAATACCTCGGATGAACAGACTATTACATACAAAAACTGGATTTTCTAAATTCGCTCGCTTTTTAATGTCATGGAAATACATTCAAAATTGTCATCTGGCGGCCTTCTTTAGTTGTGAAATTTGTCACATAGAAAGTGTCAAAATAACGATTTGGATGAAGTGGATCTAGTACCAAACGTCTTCATATGACAATATCTCTCAACGTGACACCATGCTGTCGCTAGGCTTGCAGAAAGTTACATCAGTAACTCAAGGACGCAAGATGGCGTCAAGTTGACAACTACTGCAGTTGAACCCTGGATCATGTGCCTTCAAGCAGGGTGATGCAAATTGGAAAGTCCTTTGAGTTAATGCAATCGATTGTTTACACTATCATCAAGCGTTTGATACAAAATCCTATTGACCCATCTGTTCAACTATTCGGTTTTCTATATAAGAAAACGCTTACCTGATCTCATCTTCTCTGTTTGTCGTCGCTGTCGTGTCGATAACAGATGACTAGCCGTTTCTCAAAGTATAACGATTGCATAAATTTAAGAACACAACGAACAAAGTTACATTTGTCATCCCGAAAATAAAAAACCAGATTTTTCGTATAATATTATGTGAATTATATAAAAAATATGTTCCCTGAAGCAAGCAGAGACTTTGTTCCGTCGAGTTAGTCTCCGAGTACATACACCATACTGTTCTCGAGAACAACGCATGTAAGAAGCGATAATGGCAAAAGAATTTGATAATTTCAAACGCTTCCGTCGGATTTTAGGTGCATTGATTGAGTGGGTGGATCTAAGAGTCACCCACCCAATGTACTCTGAAAGTGAACATAACAAAAAAATCAGTAAAATTTTATAAATATTAATCATTGACAAAATGAAGCGAGGAAGAAGAAGAGTGGGTGACTCTAAGAGTATGCAATCACAGATAGAGTGGTATTTCGTATTCGTACAACATAATGTGTGATAGCAACACCTTCATTTTATGATAATATAGAATTTCGTACGAATAAATAGACAAGAAATAACTGAAATCCGAAATGGCTGCTATCGGCCATTTTCTTAGGTCACCGAAAACACCACTGCTTTACTGCTTCACGGTTTTCAATATTTTTCAAAAAAAAAGTACGAAAATCGGATGAAGTTCACTCGAAATAACGACAAAAAACTATACCTTCACTGTACAGCCGATTAGGGCAACTTATGCCGCTTATGCTCACTCTAGAGGTTCTAACTACGAAAGACGTGATCCGATTTCGAAAAACTTTCTTTTCCTGCATTGATTTACTCAGTGCTTTTCATTTGCACTGCCGGTAACATATGCGAGAAGCCTCAACTAGACCTCGGAAATAGCACTAATTCGACTCAAATAGTTTCGAACGTGAAGTGGCATTTAGGAACACAAACCGAGGGAAAAGAAGTCTCATCAAGATTGGACTCGTTTGTCTCAATCATCCTGTTCACGAACTAACATTTTTTTTATTGCTGATTTGCCATCTAAGGGGGATTACATAAGGTTTCCCCTTACTCAGAGATACGAGTTCGACGTGTTGCAAACGTGATAGCAAAAGCATAAGATCTCCGTACTTCACACGTGTCTAAAAAAAACAGCGAAACCTAGTCGCTTGTAGTTATTTGCCAGAAAATCATAAGACCTAACATCAACATAAGATACGCATAATATTGTAACGTAATGACAATGATAACATCGCAAAAGAATCAATAACTATTTTGATATAACATGCCTGCTGCTTGTTAACCAGGCGACCCAGACGAATTAAATTGCTGACTTTCTAACATAAAAATCAAAATTTACATCCCCCGAATTAAGTATCACAATCACATATATTTGAAGAGAAATAGAGCCAACAGACCATTGAAGTTATTTTACGATACGATTTCACCCTACATCAACACAATTTTTATTGAAACATTTTGATACTGGATTAGCTGGTATAGTGATTACACAGACTGAGAGAAATCGTCGTCATCGGAAGGGATATTATGACATTTTCCGATAGTTTATTTTTCTTCTGTGTGGAATGGCTGTTCCCATTGCGCAACTCCACTGGAAATACCCCTGAAAAATGTATATTGGAAAATAGCAAATCCCCTTCGGATGCGACTAAACGAATCCAACACGAATGTGGTAATACAAATGCGGCGCACACATCTCCGCTTCACATCCACAAAATTTATGATTATATTCAGTTCGAACTGAATGCTTGCTGTGTATACATCGGATCCATTTCAGTTGTGTATACGGAAGTTGGCTATAGGATAAATCGGTTACGCGATTTTTTTCCAGGACGAAACAAAAAAAAATTTTTTTTCGTGTGCATGGATGAGTCTGTTATTGCTGTACTTAGTTACGCATTCAATGTGGTGGTAATGTAATGCGGTTGGTTTCGGAAAAATTCTGTTTTTTCATTCTATTTTCCAATGAATTTTTCAATTTGTGTTTATTGAATGGTCGTATAAGCTCTTTTGTTCCATTTATTATTCAGACGGAATAGAGGAAGCTGCGTATGAAAAAAAAAAACAGTTGTAGAGAGTGGTTGAACAGATAACAATATCGAACTGTTTGCTGTTACATAACAACAGAAAAGTTCTGGTGGTATAATAAACTACACATTCACTTTTAACGAGCATAAACTGTTGTTCAATATTCAAATGAATTTAACAGCAGCAGCATAAAGTTGTGGTTAACAAGTGAAAGTGAATTGAAAGCGTAGCAGTTGGTGAGATATATACTTCTTCAGGATAAGCAAATCATTGGATTACAATCAGAGGATTAGAAAATAGCGTGACACAGGTAAGAAATGTTTTGATAAAAACGAAATTTGATTAGGGTTGCTATTACTTCGCTATGGTGTAGTCATGGACGGATAAGAGGGGAGTCATGTTCCACCCCCCCGGTTGTCCTATTTGAACTAAACAATATTTAGTATCTGGGTTTGATAGAGTCTATAAGATATGAATAGTTGAAACCATTTGTTCCCAACTTTTCGTTCGTTATTATTATGATACCCTCGATGCTGAAACCTTTATGCTAGCCATTACTAAGTGTTATTACTGCTTTGCGAATGGCAGGCCAGACTATACATGACTGTAAAAAAGTCATTACCAGACACAAAAGAGGAGTTCATTATGCGTCTGCTCGAACTGTCCAAAGTTTTGTAATAGCTCTTGATGTTTCACCTCACAGAGTGTATAATGAAATGCCTTTGCATACCACACCAATGTTCTGTGTTGTCAAAAGATTTCTCTGAAGAATTAACATTAAAATGTAACCCGAAAGTTTTCGGAACGATTTTATACATTTTTAACATACTACATACAATCGCTGAGCTCTCCTGGCAACCTGTCAGTTATCTGGATACACCACCGAATTCGCTTGTGTCGAAACGAGAAAGGGTGTGTGTGTGTGTTTGCTTTGAACAACAGACAAACTTTTGCTCGTACACTCGACATATATATGTATAAAACCATAAGAAAGCCACACATTTTAATCATAAATGACGGCATTTTTCTTATGTATAAACGTACGTTGTGACGTTATTATCCACCGGAGAATTGACTTAAGTAAAATGTTTGTGTTTCGGTGACTCCGGTTAAGTAATTGCTCCCGACGTGTCATTTGTGCCTTCTTTTGTTCCATCAAAAATTCATTATAATTATATCTTTTGATTCAGCAGGTTGAACGTTGTGAAAATGTCGATAGATTTATCGAATTGAATTATTAAACGTTTTTTTTTTCTTTCTATTTTATTTAACTTGAAGTCCAAGCCCAAGTCAGCGGACTGTTGACTGTTTGTTTTGTGTGGTGGTACCCACTATAATTGTGGAGAAGTTTCTTTCTCCCTTTGTAAATGTCTTACAAATATCATTGAAATATTGATAGTCAGTCAATTTAAGTATAACCTTAGCTTCGAATGTTTGGAATATTTGATTTTCATTTTGACTTCGGGGCAAACAATTTCTTTTATTTAACATCAAATGATAAATATCATAGCGAATAAAGAAACGGAAACCTATCTAACTGGCATGAACGAAGAGAAAGAGGAAAAAAAAGTTTCCGATAAGTTTGTGCTATTAATTATGAAACTTTTATAAATATTTTGCTATTTTGGTATCGCTAGCTACTTTTTGGTGGTGGTGGGTAGGGAAAATAAACTTTCTTTTTTCTCTCGGCAGTGTGGTCTTTACAGATAAGTGATTTTGGTTGAAGAGGATTATGCAGCATACCAGAACACAACCTTAGAACACGTGAAGAGATTTTCGAGTTTCGAGTTTCAGGAGATTAAAGAGGATATGTATAGGGGTTTTTTGCTTTTATATGTATTCGTAGAGTAGAACTCATGTGCATACATGGCCCCAATACAACTTAGTAACACAATATATATATCGGTCGGGTATCGGGTAAAATGTATATCATGTCGTGATCAGAATAATTTATTGGATTTGCAAAAAGGAAAAGTCTTGCCAAACTATTTGTGTTAGTTTTTGAATAAAGGAAAATTATTTATTGAGTTGGCGCTCTTTGTTCTTGGAGTGGTATGTCTAGCTTTGATTATATTGCTGAGCCTAAGATAGAAAAAAAAACGAAAACTTTTTCGAGTGTTCGATTGAGATTCAATTCTATCTTGAGTCGGGCATAATACTTTTGTCAGTGTTTCGTAAACAAATTTGTGTTAGGTCGGAATGAATGGATTGGATATGGACTCTAGGGGAAAGAAGAGAACCAATTTGATGAAACATTTTATGTTGACCTTCATTTTTACAGAACAACATCATAAATGCAGCTAAGTTTGCAAAAGTTTGCCATATAAAACGACAGCAAAACCTGAAAGTCAAGGGTCTTACGTCAGAAAATGCGACTGTCAGTAGCCAATCAGACAAAGTCAGATAATAATCGGAGAGTCGGGGGAGAGTGATGGTTAGGGTAGAAATGGAAAATCATAAATTTTATGAACTTTTTCTCACTACGATAAGCTGAGTGAATGTTGCTCGATCTGAATGATGGATCATTCGCCTAAGGGGCCGTTCATAAATGACGTCAGGCTATTTTATGGACTTTTAGACCCCCTCCTCCATCCGCCACGCAAAAATGGTCAAAATTGACTCAAATTTGTGAGGAATGTCACGTTTTCTTGAACCACCTATCCCCTAACAGCGTGACGTCATTTATGAACGGTCCGTAAACTCAAAGATGATCTTTAAGAAATTAAGCAAAAATAGTTTGCCAATGAAAAGTGTGAGTATGGAAATTTTCTCACTACGATAAGTTGAGTAAATATTGACGGATCGGGAGGAGTGTTATGTTCGAAAATTCGATGCATAAGACGATTTACCCAAGCCAAACATAAGATTGTAAAAGTAAAGTTATCAGTCAAGTGACCCGACCCGTTCAAACGACGGGAGCAACCGGAGCAAGTAACAAAACCGAGAAATCAAAAACTTGATTTCAAATCACCGTTAAAAGTAGTTGATGACTGGTTTAGAGATTGTCATTTTGACGAGTGAAGGCGAAGGACGGGCTTCCTAACGCAAAAATGGCCATTACTAAAATCAACTAAATGAAGGAAGTTTTAGTGCTAACGGGGTGCAGCGAGTAACCATACTAAAAGATTTATTCGTTGTGTGGCGTTAAGCAAATAAATGATTAGCGCAGGTGAAAAAACTGTAACAAAGGTTCACATTTCCTTTCACGTTTTCACAACAACAAAGTACTCCCCAGACACGTAATCTTCTTTTTTGGATTCTGATGGGTTCTGAGTGAATATGATGGATTTAAGGGCGTTGAACAATGTCGGGAAATTTAGAGAAGTGGTGGGCGTTAGCAGATTTACACCTTTTGGGTCTTCACTCATATATACAATATTAACCAAGAACACTGATCCCATTACACAAAATCAAAACAGAAATTATTTTCTAAATATAGTCGCTCGCTGAATTTCAGAGTCTGAAGTATATTTGCTAAATAAAACGGGCCGAAAGATTTAAAGCCCAACTCGTCCCAGCCACATAGCCCACCACCGGTTCATTAACGACAATCCGGTTAAACTGCTTTTCCCATTTACACTTGATCTCGGATTTTATACAAATCTTTACTTTCCAAAGTCAAGATAAACATAAACGTAATATCTGTGTGAATAGCTGGTGCGTATATATATAACACGCATACAACGACTACGTATTATTATGGTTGTCATAGATTGTTCCTTTATCAAATTGCAGAAGGGCACATTATTATATCTTAACTATGTTCTAACGCGACAAAATCGTTCTACTTTAAAAGGTAATATTAGATAAAAAGGGTAAAAGCTGGCAATGTTTGCCCGGTCGGCGGCTACATTAATCTATCTTCTGCAAACAAACGTTCTGTGTATTATATTTACGCAAGCGAGCACACCAGCGCATTTCGTATATATAGAGAAACCTGTAAAGAACTTTACATAATACTAATTTGGCAGAAGTAAGACGTGAAAATCGTTTTATTTACAAAATTGTATGGCAGAAGTTATTTGTTTACCGAGGGAAGAATATAGGAAGTTCCAACCAAAGAAAAGTAAGAGGCCAGGGCGGAGCGAGGGACAATTCGCTTTAATTGAAATTACATATTTCATACCAGTGGTGAGCACAAAGTTTTTCATGTGTGGCGTCAATCGTCGTTCTTATTCATGTCACCATTTTTCAAATCAAAAACAATAACCAAACGTAAAGAGGACATGTACAATGTACAAGTCATTGTATCTCAAAACCACTCCTCTGTGACGTACGATGAGGTGAGGGGAGTCCGAAATTCGTGATTTTAGGCGTACGTAATTTGTGAATGGTCCCTAACACTGCATCTTTAAATCATTCCAAGAGTAGAGTTTAACCTTGGTGAAACTGCTCACAGCAATTTCGAAACTCTCAAACGAAGTCTGATTTGAAAAAATTCAAAAAAATCAGGTGAAGTTTACTTGAGATAAAGGTAAAAAACACCAAACCCCAAGATGACAGCCCTCACTCTATGAGCTGTGACTTCTAATACCGTGATTTTGACAAAAAGAAATCCAACAAAAATTCATAACCAATTCACGAACGTACAGGTACTGCCGGAAATATATGCGAGAAACCTCAATCAGACCTCGAAAATAGCACTACCATTTTTCTGGATTCGCTGGACTGATTTAGCTCATTTACGAACTTAAACTGACATTTCTGATAACAAAACGGGGAAAAAAGTCTTGTCAAAATTGGTTTCGTTTTACTCAGGTTATCCTCTATTCATATACACTTCATGGCGAGACGGACATCACATTCTTTAGTTGCTGGTTTGGCATCTAAGTGACCACAGAAGGTTTGCCCGTACTCAGGGATTCGAATTCGACGTGTTACAAACGTAAGAGTGAAAGCAAAAAACCCTCGTACTAAAAATCAAAGACAAATTTTCTATTTTCTTTCACCGCCATGCCATGAGAGAGAAAGTTGAAATTTTCTCACCTGAATTGTCATCTGACTAAAAAACGTCAACATTAAACAGTCGTCTCGTCGCATTTGATTAGAGAAAATAGAGCTATTCATGCCGCCCACACGAACAGATTTTAAGATCGTCTTTGTTAAAGGTATTATCTAGATATAGAATGTCTGGTGTACTTTTCAATACTCATTCCGTAATTTAATTAAAACATTGAAATCTGATGCGCGTTCAAACGAATGTATAAACATTCTACATAGAATCGCAGCTCATGCGATGCGAATTTTTTTAAATTCTCATCATCTTCTAATTTGTATAATATTCTGATCCTCTGAACCACTAAAGTGAGATTATATTTCTCATTCTCATGTTCCGTTTTCCATATAAAGCCTAATTGGTAGTAGAACGGAAGGTTTCATCACCTCACAATTTAACAATTGTATTTGGTGAATTTCAAGTGATTTCCGGGAAGAAACTTTCGACAGAAAAGTTTGCAAATCCAAGTTTCATAATCAATTTAATTACAAACAATGTGGGAAACTTATTACACTCACTCGTCATATCATACAATTGAGACTTTCTTACTTATTTGTTGCCCATACCTTCCAGCTTCCAATTATTTTGTTGTCTATAAGAAACCTACTGACCCACATTAAATTCTATATTACATTTTCCTTTTCCACTCGTCGACTCAATGATAAAACTTTGGTAAATTTATTCCATTAAAATGGGTACCATATCCTGTCTAATATCCATTTTAAACGTAACTTTCGAACATTTTCCAATATATGGGTGCAATTTCGTTTGTTATATACAGAGAGAGAGAAAGATAATTCCTCTTCCCTTTCGCTCTAGACGTATACGAAATAAACAACTTATTTCAGAGTCTCGGTGTGGTTAGTTCTAGGTGAACATTTTAGTTTGACTTGGGAATACATGTAGGTACGTTTTAGTATAGTTACTGCACACCAAGACCAAGTACTGCGGTACACCCATTTGTTGCGGCCATATATAAAATTCCCGACGATCTACCCGTATCGATGCAAAATATATTAGAACTTTCATAAACCAATTAGTTTCATTCCAAAGAACAAGTTAATGAGTGAAAGAAAATTTATGGTGAGAGTATGGCTAAGCATATGGAACAGGGATTTGTGTGAATGTTCTACCTTTCGTAATAAAACACGAATAATTCAATAAACTTCCAACATTTTTTTTGTGTGTTGTGTTGGTTGGTTGGGCGATATAAATTATTAGATTTTGTTGGACATTTTCAAGTATTAGCTTTGTGTTGTAATATTCCATTAGGCTGCAGGTTTTTTTTATTATTTTCAAATGAAATTACGTTTTAAAAAAATGTTGAATGACGAGAAACGGTTTTCCTTTTGGCGGCACGTGACACGAATAATATTTTTTGAATTTGTTAAAATTATTGAATGAAAAATGTTCAATGTTCAATTTCTACAAAATCATCATTTCTACAAAATCATCGTCCTAATTGACTCCACCTATTATTATATCGTACATCAATTTGTAAAGGGAAAGAAAATTAGCGTAAACGAATTGGCAGAATATTCAACTCTTAATCGATATTCGTTTGGAAAATGTAGGTATTTCGAATTCTGAATAAATAGAAGACTTACACGTGCCCAACCACCACCCTGAACGATGGTTTACTCATGTTTCTTGATTCTTTTTTTCATACGGGTAGCGAATATTTTGTTTGCACTTCCGTTAAAAAAAATGCCACAAAATTCTAACAAAAAAAAGACCTGCAAATTTGAGAATTTAAATTTCCAAAGTTCGTTGTGCTGCAGGATTGAAGATTGATATCTTTTGAAATTCGATATCTCAAAATATCGATTGAGCTGACATTTCAATTTTTTATCACTGCCACATCTCAATGAAGAATTGGATGGTGGAGGATTTGTTTTTTCATCCACACCAATTCATTAATTTTCGTCATTGATTCTATAATTCCCTTTGACAAAAACAACGACAAAATTGGTTTTAGCATCATATGAAAGCGGTTTGAATTTCGTTTTGTTTTTAGACGACTGTAACCAGGGGGCTGTTAAAGCTGAATTTTGGCAAACCTTATTTGAGTCTATTTTGAAATGAAAATGGCTCGAATTGCATTGAAATTAATTATCATTTGTACTGTGATCGACAGAATTTAAGGAGGTTAAATCCAAACCGTTCCTTTCACGGCTTATTTAAATGTTACATGAGAGAGTTTGATCCCAGGACTCCGAAACCGGCCTCATATTGGTTCTACCTACCTTGTGTGCTCGGTGTGATATCACTCAAAACACGAAAAATGATGTTTTTTGATCCCGGTGCCATTTCCACCAGGATAGACTATGATTCCATTGGAAAGCTAGAGCCTAGTTTTCACTAGGCCGGTACTAGAATCGAATAGTTTGATTATATCTGTCAAAAGATATGGCCTTCAGAAAAATACTGAAATTCGATGGAACCTTGGTGAAATTTGACTAGGCTTATGGACGTCACAGATAAGTCTAATGATACGGTTAGTACGTATTCTCAACGTAGAGAGTCTTAGCTTTCTTTTAATGAATAATTTGATTCGTTAAGACACTTTTACAACGTCTTATGCAACAGAGTCAACTAAAGTGAGACGATTTCCCATATTATGATGCTGAATTCCATAATAGCCATTCCTTAGCTCAGTGACGAACAACTGTACAACTCTCGTTGCCTTCTTCGACAAAAACTGTGTATGTAGATAGGTAAAATAAATGATTTAAAGAGTAATTTCACGAAAACTTCGAACAAGTTGCTACTCAACCCATCTGCCTACCTAACCGGTTATGTTGTCTCTGCATGATCCACACTGTGCACTTCCTACCACACAAGAAACATCCGCTGCAGCGAATTTCATTGTTAAATGAGAGGTCAACTTCTGGAAAGTGCGAATGTTCCGTGAACTTTGAAGAGTGACGGCGGCTCTCTTGGCCTCTTCAAATGAATGGAAGCTTGATATTCTTTTTGTGCTTCCGATAACCTCTCCAACGATACCCCACACGATGTGTTTAGTTCAGAACTCTAGGCTGTAGACATAATTTTCTTGCGAGTTGTCACTTTTCTCGTTTTCTGGTGAACCCTTGTTAAACCCATTTTTTCGAAAGTCTATAATCCCTTCGGAAACAGTACTAAAATGTTGTAATTAGTTGTCTAGTAGTAATGAACCGCCGAATAAGTCATTTTTATTGTTTCAGAGCAATTTATATCGGACGAGTAAGCTCTGTTGTACGTGTGAGTGGATCAGCTGAAGCAAATTTATGTTGAAATATGAGTGCCTTTGGCTGTGAATGGTTTTCTAAAAATTTTGTAGAAACATCCAAAGTTTATATACATTCATTCAGTACGTCTAAGTAGATAAAGGACCCAATCAAAAATGGTGAAAAAAAATACAGGATGCTCATATATCACGCATGTGTGTGTTTATGTAACACAATTTTATTCACATCATCGCATCGCCCATATCAACGCTAAATTGAAAATCTAATAAAGTTATGGAAAAGT
>JANTFA010053006.1:0-15084 GCA_026413405.1 Phytosciara flavipes | reverse complement strand
TAGCTCATTTAAATCGGACGAGGCTTGGTTCAAAATTTCAAAAATCGGTTCAAGATTTCGCGATATCGCTCTTAAGACGTGGTGCTATGCCTTGCTACGCTGTTATGAATTACTACTCCGGCCGCCACGCCTTGCTATGCGAATGTGCATCGCTATGCCGTGCAATGCTACGCTAGGTTTATTGGTCTCTACACAAAATAATGCACGTCAGTGGGCCCATGACCTGTAGTAATCGGCAGAAATGTGGAACATAATGTTTTATTTAAAGAAAAGCTTAATGGACCAGAAAAAGACAAATACACAATTTAGAATTTAGACTAAAGTTCCTATGATTACAAATTTTATGTGGTTGCTTTGTTTGATCTCCAACATGATCATACATGAGTCTAAAGAAGTAATGTTCTGAAGATTGTAATATATTTGGGAAATCTGCAGAGCCGTCTTCGTTCAACGAAAACACTATAAACCTACAACTTGCGGAATTGTTATTCAATAGCCAACCCAACTGAATACTAAATTGTTTGGCCTTGCCAAAACTTTTCTGTGAGAGCAATTATGTTAACTTGAGATGCCTCTGTATAATACAGACAATTTTCAATTCAAATTATCCATGCATTAGATTTCATATTCCCAAATGAATGATGACCTCTACTCCACCTCAAAATAACTGTGAGCTCTGCTATGGATGCATTGTTTATATAATACAGACGAGAAATTATTCCATCCATACACGAAAAAGGAAAATGGGAACATAACATCCGTTTGATGTTACGAAATTCATCTATTTTTTCATCACTGGTACAAATTAGGTTCTAGCTAACTATAAAGAACATCTCCTACATCGAAAATGTTCATTTTTATTGCACACGTTTGTCCTCTTATATGATTTAATAAATTGCTTCATAAACCCAGACAGTATGAAGAAAAAAAAAACCCGAAGAAAAATACTCCTTATGATGCCACACATTATTTTTTGATGGTTATCATATTTTTGTTATTGTTGGCTTTGTGGGTCTGTTAAAATATTTCCAAGCCAGAGAATCGATTATGTGTACTGTCTGGGAGCAAGTTTTTTTTGTGTTTATCTTTTCGGTATAATATGATTAACGGACTGGTATCAATCAAAACAAATTAAAAACACTTCCCATCAATATCGAAAAGTGAATTCAAGATAAATCGAACCCTCCACCTAGAAAGAAACTCAGACCGTGCTCGATAATCGATGAGCCTGGTGTAATGAGTCAGGAAGACGATTTTTTTCTCCAAAATTCAGAAACACAATTTGTAATGCATTCGTTCCATTTTCAACTCTTTAACACACACCCATATACATCATGCAATATGTCTAGACATTAAAGAAGGAAAAATCTTTTCTCGTTACTTTTCAACCCATCGATTTGCTGGTCGTAACCACCCATTTCATGATATTGTAAGAAATATTTTAAATCAATAAGATGAGTCCTGTAGAGTGTACCAGCACATTGGAGTTACGTCGTATATAAAACTCGATTGCAATATCGAATTCTGATTGAAAAAGTAATAAAAACCGCCAAAGGGAGCTTTTATTAATTCATTTTTTCTCTCTTTCTTCTTCTTCTTCTTCCTCTATCACAATCCTCGAAATTCAATACCGTCGGCATAGAATATCTCGGAGTACAAGACATTTTATATTATGCACGACATTCATCCACCTCAGGTTCTCAAATAATCCTTTCGTAGAGGTTTGATTTTTATGCCGTTGAATATTTCCAGGCACTGTATATACCAGCAATTTTTCGAAACCGAGTGGAGCACACAGTCAATTGTCAAATTGCAAGTCGATGCATTGTTAGCGACAACAATGGTTGCGAATAATGGAAATGGTACTGTATTGGAATGAATGAACGACTGAATTATTTGATCGCACCAGAAAAATCCAAAAGGTAGTTAACTTTCTCAACGGGTGTAGTTCATGCTAGAATACTGAGTCTGCTGTAACAATGTTCAACCGAAACATTAGAAAATGGTTCGTTTTAGTGACTGACCATTAAACTGTTAAAATAACAAACGTACAACAGCGCTACATAACATAGGCCTTTAATATTTTCTCCACGCATATTTTCCAAATGAGCGCTTATCTCGCTATAGAGATTACACTCTCGTTCCGTATCACTGCTACTACTGGTAGCTTGATGTAGAGAACCTTTCTGTTGTCGAACAACTGTTTTTTTTTCTTCCACAAACGAAAAATTTTCAAAATTATTCAACAAGTTTTAGAAAGACTAGCCCAATGAAATGCCTAAAATATATTTGTCCTTACTTTGTACTATTGGGCTACCCTACCCACTTACCTCTACTTGCTTTTACCGTAAATTTGAAACTAGTTGTCGAGCAGAGACTCAGTCATTTCGACTGTTTTCACATATTATATAACCAGAAGAGACCGTAGCAGACGCTGCGACGGAGCCCCCCGTAGGAACACGTATACCCAGCGCTCCGTTGAGCAAATCACACATAGCGCCCATAGCGCGACTATGAAAGTCCACGGTGGGGCTGTTGTACAACCTTTTTTTGAAAATTTCATGAACATGGGATTTCTCTTATACGTGGGACGGTTCAAGAAAAGTTGTAAAAGCGACGCTTCTTCATATATTTTCAGAATGACAAAAAAAAGTTTGCATACTGGCTATTTCTTACTGTTCGTCGATAAGAAATAGGATTTAAAGCAAAAAGTTGTTCTGCGGCACGTCTTCAACCTGTCACAGGCATCAAGCATATTATCAGTGTAATTTTCGGGTCTATTACTTCTTTCGATCAAAGTAATTTCAATTGGTTGATTTCGAATCTTCTACTTCAATTCTTTCGGCATGCACTTTACTATATAAAAATCCGCACTACCGTATGTTACTTTTTTGTCGTTGTTATCGATACCATATGATAGCCGTACGTGACAGCGTATCAATAATTCGGTCTCAATTTCTAATACAATTCGGAACTTCAAATTGACTTTATAAACAAATCTAAGACTTTTGGAGACATTCCGCAGAACAATTTTTTGCCTAAAATCCTATTCCTTTTGAATGAAAAATAAGAAAGAGCCAAAATGCAGCACTTTTCTTTAGACACTTTCATACGGACTCTGAATGGAGAAATGTGGTTTATTGTTTTGATTCTAAAAACAATTTTCCGTTAAGAATTTCTGTCAGGAACTTCTAAAAAAGTGGTTCAACCCAACGTGAATCCCGCACGAAAAAATATCATAGAGCCCGGAAGTAGCGGCCTGGCCTTGTTTCAATTACATTCCCGGCGGCCTCTATTTGCCCTTCCATTGAAACAAAAGTCATGAATATCGATTAAAATTTACTCGATTCTAATATGGTTTCTCTGCTTCGGCGTTGACCAATGACATGACATAGCCCTGATACTAGAAGAAATATTCGTAGGCTTATGTCCTTGCATTTCTTGCTAGTAAGCAGAGCTATGACCATACTTTTTGAATAGAGTCGAAACTAAGAAAAGATGAAATTCACTCGATTTAAATACAGAAAACACCCTTCCTACTGAACACTCCAATGGCCCTAGCTCATGACCCACTGACTAGATTCCAAATTTTCCTCGCATTGGTGATACCTTTCAAATGAAGCCAAATTCACCAAAATCGGATAATATTTACTCGATTTATATGCAGAAAACACTTAGGGTCCAATTTTACCCCATTCTCAGGCCTCTAGCTCACCATTCCGTGACTCGATTTCAAAGAATTTGTTTTGTTGAATTACCTATGATTCGCTGCTATATTTACACTTCCTTCGTGTGTATTTCGATATCCATAATTATCTTCAAAAAAACGCTATAACATTTTTAAAGGACCTCAGGAATGGGTCGTTTAACTTGGCCTCTCAATTTCGACTACCTTCAAGGTGGAAAGTTATCGTAATCGGAATCGTAAATAAACATTCCCAAATGCATTTTGCTCTTACCGTCTGGCTCGAATTCCGTTTTGACAAACGACAGATCAGTCCTATAATAGTTCCGTCTACTTCATACGAGACTAAAAACGGCTATCCATATCCATCCATTAGTGTAATTTGCGCTTCATTACATGAATGCATGAATAAAACTTTTCATCAACCCGTTTTTTCTACGTATCATGCCATACCATTTTGTTATTCCTTTTTTTCCACAACGGAGACTGCATGCTTGTACTCATATACTTACTCTTCCTATTAACAGCAAAAAAAATGCATACAAAAAAATCATTTCATTTTATATGGGAAAAGAGCAAAAAAGGAGAGATTGCGACTTTTCTGCACTTTTTTGATTGCTTACATTGATATTTCGTCATTTTAATGTTACACATGGTGCTCTCAACCATTGCCCATGAATGAATGGCGTAAAAGATTCAAGGAAAAAAATGAATCTTTTGAACTTTGAGTTTGAGTTTTGCCTTTCATAAAATGTGGAAATGTTCATAATGATTATTACGCTGAAAGAGTTGCAAACACACTAGAGGATGGAGCATATTTTCAAAAGATTTTACATACATTCGTCGCAGCTAATCCGAATATGGAAGAAAAAAAATGTTTAAATTCTTTGACACAAATTAGCTTT
Source organism: Phytosciara flavipes (assembly GCA_026413405.1). Taxonomy (NCBI): domain Eukaryota; kingdom Metazoa; phylum Arthropoda; class Insecta; order Diptera; family Sciaridae; genus Phytosciara; species Phytosciara flavipes. Next base: position 10,494 of record JANTFA010053006.1, on the reverse strand, counting down.
AATTTGCTTGATGTGATGTTCCATTCGAGAAACGAGAAACGATATAATCCTATTAAGTGTGTTCTCTGAATGTTAGAAAATAAAAACTGAATTCATAAATTCTACTAAACTCCATACACCCAGTTTGTACACGAGTACGGAACGAATGTGTTTGAATACAACTTGATGGCTAACGAACTATATTTACTGCAACAAATTCAATTCAGAATTAAATTGATGTGTTTGATTTTGTATTTGACTTCCTTCCGGACAACTATATCCCGGTCAAAACGAAAACTATTTTAGTCGCCATCCCATGCGGAAAGTTGTGATTACATGTACATGTGCCCCACGCGGAAATTGGTCATTACCATGTATGTAATACAGCTTCTCGATGGATACTGGAAGTAATTCATTAATTCGCGACAATTTATGAGCCTCGTGAACACACTTGTGTGTTGTAAGCAACTCGCTTTGGAAACTATCATTTTGACTCGTGTAGTTGCATGCTTGACCTTCGGCTCGGATATGCTAGCTCTACACATGTCAAGCTAACAGTTTCAAAGCTTGTTGCTCAAATACACACTCGTGAGTTCGACTACTATCACAAAATAGATCACTCGTGCAATGAATGACTTCCGCCGCATCCAACTTAATCTGCTGTTTTATTTTAACTCGAGTATGAAACACAGGATTTATTTATGTTTTCCTTTTGGAAAATTTTAACGATTACAGCTATGCTGTTTGCTAATACTTTGTTTGAAATTTCTGTGTAAATTAATAGAACCAGGATTTTTCGCTTTAGCTTGGTATAATCAAACTCAAACTATTTCTTAGAAAACCAGCATGAAGAACTACTGAAAATGTGGAAACTGTTTTCAGGACGCTTACACTGGAAATAAAGTAGTAAAGTATCCAGTGGCACTGAAAATGTGGAATGTAAAGCCACAGATGTTAACTTCAATCCATATCATTTCCGAACAATTGCCCAGCTTTCTACAAGGCGTTTGAGACAATTTCGCACGACCTGATAAATTTCCTAACGCAGGCTCTCTAAAAGCTCTTCAGCAAATGAGATATTTCCAGTTTTATTGTTAAGAGACTCGAGCACTGTTCAAAACATCACTCATTTTTGCAATGCACTCGGTGGTTCTTGAGAACTGGCGCTAGGGTCAGCTAGGATCTCTGGATGTTCCGGGAAGTGTATAGACTAAAGATAAACATTGGAATTGATAGAGAGACAAAAGCTAAACCAACTGTGTAAATAGTATGGTCTCGGTTCTTTAAATGACAGCAAAAAGTTTTTGATTGTGGTTTACTATTTATATGACCTGGTCAAACGGAATGGATAAGAAAAGCTTAGATTCTAAAAATTGCAAGAAGGGGCAAGTTTGCGATCAATTTTCCATTTTCACAAAAGTATAGTAAAACTGGTTCGCATCATCAGACTGGCGTCTACAAAAATATTTCTACGTGACATTTAAGGTTATTTAAATAAAGCTGAAAATAATTAAATTTGGATGAAATCGGTGGAAAAAAGCAAATTTGTGTGAAGTCAAATTTCATGCGTAGAGATGAATTTTCGAAAATCAACTCCATTTTTTTCTGTGACGCTTAATGTGGTCATGTGAGGTGTCAATGAATGATGTCCAATGTCAGTTACAAAACTCCAACTTGGATCATCCTGCTGCCTGTCTTGTCTGGCGCCCAAGGCCCTTCAGAACATTTCATTTCTTCGAGGTTTTCCAATTAAAGCGCCATGCCAACTGGATGGGCCGCTGGATTGGCACTGATAGTCTACAATGTGTGTCTTATTATGTCTCGTAGTCTCATGACTAAAATTGAATTTATCTTGTTGAAGCTATTTGTCAAAAACGATTTTCGCGACTCATCTGCAGAACTGCAGATGGCTTTTCGCAAAGTTCCAGCGGTCCAACCAGAGTGTTTCAAGAAAAAAGTTGTTGCACAAGTTTCACCGAATGAGACTGGGATTGGTTTGAGCCCTTACTCATTAGGATCGGGGATTGCTTGTATCCCGACTGTTCGAAGATTTCGCGAATTCACTCTTAAGTCTTGAATTTTGGAACACAACAGAACGATTTCGCAAAAACCTCACCTTGCAGTATATAGACCATAAATCTCATTTCAGAAATGAGTTAAGTTCGGATAAAGTGAAACTTTTCTAAGCGAAGCTTTTAGATTTCTCATTATAAATTTTTGTCGTCGCTGCGAGGGGTGGCTCACTTCTTTTTTTAGTCCATTTAGTCCCATTTAGTCCATGAACCTCAGAAGTGGGCTGTTGATAACATTTTTCGTTCTCAAGAATATAAATTAGTTCTGAAATTGTATTTCTGTCATCTTCAAAGCATCGATAAATTTTATTCAACTCAAAATAATGACAGTGAACAGTGGTAGTAATAGTATTGCACCAACGAACGGTTTAACACTTCAAAACATAATTATTATTAAAATGCACTCTATTTCACTCTGGGTTACTTTGTAAGGCTGTAGGTTGATTTAGTTTCTATGTTTGTTGTTGATTCATGTTGAATATTTTCTAGTTTAATAAACTCTAACTGAGCCGGAACGGGGTTGGAATTGAACGGACGAACATGATTCTCCAGTTGACTACGACTTACGTCTGTTGCTGTTGCGGCGATGCGATGATGATAAGGTCAAAGATCCTCTGACCGAGCCGGCAATCGAACCTCTCTTTGATTCAACCACACAAACGCTGGCAAGGACCATCAAGAAGACCACAAAAAACCATTTAATGTTGACCAAGTTCATATTTCTTTCAAAATCTTATTTTATCAGCAACAGTAACTTCTCTTTTTGTGTACAGGACCAATGATACGAAAATCTTAACTCAATTACGTTCAACAGCATACTAATTCAATTTTGCTGTTTGGTGCGCGGCGACGATGATGATAAATTTATTTATTTAAATTATTTATGCTAAAGTGAAACACTGATGATTCTCTTTTATTGTTGTGTTAAACGGAATAAATTGAGTTGTTTACAAAATGGGTAATTCATCATACATAACATAGGGATCGTTTAACTGGTTCGCAAAATCTTTTCTCATTATAATACATGTATGCGACCTACAAATAAAAAAACATTCATCGTGGCTTACATAGCATAGTACGAGAGATCACGTCCATAATAGTCCTACGTCACAGCTGGAAACCCGTCCCATTTGTTTGTTTCTTAACGATGTAAGCTACCTGATGAGCTTCATATTATATATCCTCTGGGCAATATTAGAGCCCATATAAGTAACTGCGTGACAAAACCAACACTTTTCGTAACGAGCATTGGCATATATGGCATGGCATACACTCTTCTAATCATGATTTTGTGATTATGTGGGACTAATATGCACATAAGCTCTTCGTCTACGCTGGATACGATATAATATTCAAGCAGAATCTGTTGATGAAATGACAAGAACATAAATCAAGTGCTTTTCCACTGTTTATTTTAGCTATTTGGATTTGTTAAAAGCCAAATTGCACTTGACGAGATAAGTTTTCTGTCAAGAAATTATTGGCACAGACACTTAAGGGGTCGTTCACAAATGACGTCACGTATTGTGAAGGAGGGAGAGATTTAAAAACGCTGGACGGCCCTAACAGATTTGGGTCAATTTGGGACTTTCTTTAAAAAATAGGGTGTCGTTCACAAACTACGCACGCTCTACAATGAATGAATAAATGAACATATCATATTGAACATACCACATGACAGTCTCTAATATTTTTCACTAGGAGTCAATTTATTGGAGTTGAAGATAGTTGCACGCAAATAAGAAGAGCTGCACACAAAAAAATGAGTTGCAAAAGAGATGCACACGGAAAGAATTGCAGAAGAGTAGCGCATAAAACGACTTGCAAAAGAGTTGGAAGCTATAAAAAGAGCTGGAAGCTAGAAAAAGAGCTGGAAGCTAGAAAAAAAGCTGGAAGCTAGAAAAAAGAGCTGCAAAAGAGTTGCACACTGACAAAAAGAGCTGCATTTTCAGTGCGGTTCATCTCGCGCATAAAAATCGAAGTGCGGTGCTATGACTCTGTTCGAAAAATCAAGCCTACCACTGACCCTACTAAATAGGCCGACCTTTTTCGCAACTTTCATACACATGTGTATTCAACATGAGGAAAGGGTGTCTGACAAAAGCGTGCGCTTCATAAATTTTCGAAATTTTCTAGATACATTTTGGCGTGCAAGTGGGGAGAAGGAGTGAGTCTGAAATTCGCAAATTTGGGCGTGCTAAATTTGTAAATGGCCCCCTAGCGTGACGTCGGTAAGACGTCACATACAAGGGACACAAGTTTTTCCGAAGGTTGTACGCTTCAGAGCTTTTTTTTCTTCTTAACAAAATATCATTATGAAATAAGACCATAATTGTCTGCCGCCTGATTGAACGATTCTAAGCTTTCAGAAGCAGCACGAAGGCAATATCTACATTCGCATTTGTATTCCAACTTGCAGACTTAACAAGACAAATAATTTTTAAAATCAACCCTCCTTTTCCTTGAAGTTGAAATTCATTTTGAATAAAAATTTACTTTTACTGCATGAGGTTGTATAAATATAAAATACTGTGAAACGTTAAAAAGGACATGTGTTCAGTGTGTGTGTGTGTGTGTGCTCGCTCCTCTTCCCGAAAAAACCCACCAAGTTGTTTGTTTTAAGATTGAGGTATATGTTCAGCGTTCAGTTCAACGTTTTTGGTATGTACGTCGTTGTGTGATGTGATATGTAATATAATGTGTACATTCAACATATTTGTTTTCCTTACTCCTCAAATAATAAAAAAGCAAACAAACAAACACAACATAAGGAAAGAACAAATGCATTTTACGTGTTTAGAATTGTATTTCCATTAAATGTTCTGTGCCAGACATTCAACCAAGAGAGAGAGAGTTTCATGAACATGTAGAAGGGAAAAAAATTTGCTGATGAAAAAGCACGTACAGAAAAGCTTTTTTTCTGTTTGAACAATATGAACGAATGTGGATATTGTAAAGACAAAGATAGTACCAGCTATTTAAAATAATATGAATGCTAATCGCGATGGTTAACTCTTGACAAAGTTGGATGGATTTTTATGAAGGAAGAAGAAACTAGCTTTTTATGCAAAGAAAGTTATATTCAGACCGTCCGACATCTCCCACTTGTGCACGATATGACCCCTTGGGTAATGAGAAAAAATCGTAACTTCCTTCATTTTAAGTACAAACTCTCAGTACCCTCAGCTCTCCTCTTCCCGTATACCATTCGTGCAATTCCGAAAATTTATTCTAATAGAAAAAAAAGTAATCTCTCGAATGACTGGAATTTACTTTATTTGCTACATACGATACCATATTTATACAACCGAATATCATAACACGCCAGAAAACGTTCGCCGGCTGAGGGAAAAACATTATGCAATTTATTGGAAAAGTTTTGATGAAATATTTGATCTCATGAATTAACTATGTATGAAGTGTCGAAAGGTTGCTTTGAATAGAAATTAGTTTTTGGCCTCGATTATATCGTCATGTTTTGGCACAGATTTTCGGGTTCGACTATGAAGGGCAACGAATATGGAGGCTAACTATTTTATTTATGTTTTTTTCTTCTTCCTCTTCTCCCTTGCTTCTTCTACTTTTCGGCTTCATAATTTTCATGTTAGAGATAAAGCAGCCACTTGGTTATGCATAGCAAATGGTTTGCAGACGATTTTATAAATCATTGCAGGAGGAATTTTTGACATAACGGTAAAGATATACGAAGAGGCAATTTTGCTGGTTATTTTTCGCGTTAATGGGCGTTTCGTGTGCACAGTGTTTATAAGGAGATTAGAAATTAATCCGCCTTATTTAACTCTGTACAGCCAACACTGATGAGACGCAGTGATAAGCACAATCTTTCGCATTGTGAAAATATTAGGTCGACCACGACTTCCGCTTCTAAGCTTTTTATACGGACAGTGTGTCACTGTAATAACTGAGGAGGTTAGTTTGGAGAGTCGAAGAACCCTTAAACCTGCACCGGGGTACATTAAGACGGAATTCTTCTCCATCTAAGCATCCAGTCCAGTACTCCTGATAATTTCGAATCTACCGCGAATGTAGACACCGTTCGTACTGTACGTATTTAGGTCGCTACACTAAGACGGTTTTGCCAATCAGGCAATCGACTGCAAAAACTTCACCAACCTTATCGGAGCTGAGTTGTTTTGTATGCGAAAGATGCGACACCATTTACCTGAAAAAATGGCGAACGGCCACAGAGAAGTCAACACAACCTATCTATCCATCTCATTTTTGGGCGTCCTATTTCTCTTCGCCATTCTCTTATCATCCATCATAAGTGCTAGATGTCCAACCTGCCTCAACCATCGGAGTTTCACCACTGCCACTATATCCTGTTCGCCAAATGAACGTTTCAGTTCGAAATTGTATCGTCGCCGGCCGCCACCTTTTGCATTCGCGCATCGCTCCAAATACGGTGCGAAGCACTTTACGCTGCTCAAAGGTAAGGAGCAACTGTTCATCACTTCTCGCATTCATAGATCAGAATTGGAGTTTTGTAAATTCGTCACTTCGTTTTCTCCGATATCAGCTCCGAGTGTAAATGTTCAATTAGACCATAACAGCATCTGCTTGCTGCCATCAATTTCTGGTGCATTACCATCATCTGAACGAACCAACACTCCAATATAGATGAATTCTCTCCTATGCTTATCACGTCTCCTTATTGGTCATCAAACCCATTCTCAGATTTGTGAAAGTGTCTACTGCTACTGCAAGTGTACAGCTGTCAATATCCAGGTCATCTGCAGAGCCCGCAACTTGAACTGTTCCGATCACCATTGTTTCTTGGTTTGAATACCAGCACGCCTCATTGCTATTTTCAAAGCCACATTGAAGAGTAAGCAAGACAGTTCATCGTCCTGCTTCAAACCCCTTCCCTTACAGCAAAAACCATTGACAAGTCATTTTGCATCTTAACACGACATCTGAAGCCTCCCAATGTCGCTTTCACACGATGAATCAATTTTGTTCTGAATCCCAACTCCTTCATCGTTAAATACAGTTCTCTACGCTTGGTAAGTTCGGATTCGAAAGTCTCTCCTCTTTTACAGAGTCAGACGAAGGTTGAATATTTGGTAGGTTGTTAAGCGATCGTGTCTGAATCCACTCCGATAGTACCCTGGACACTCACTCACACTCACTTACATCTGCTGCAGGTTTAGATCCGCTTCAGGACAGGTTAAGGTTGACCTATAACGTTCACATGCTCTATAAGACACTGTATGTGTCGCTTTAACTCACGGGTCTTGACATATGAACGAAAACAAATCACTGCTCAACAATGAGTCAAAAGAAACCTTATTAAATTGCTAGGTACTACCGGTTGTGTCATTTCGAAATACGAACGAAGTAAAAACTTAACAAATGTCCCAGAAATTGCTCACTTTGCTCACCAACAATTATTTTCATACAAAAACGAATGACATATACACTCCGTCTAACACTTTCATGTTACGTATACAAACCTCCGTTTGTTATCATCATCAAGCTGATATCTGCTCTGCTAAATTGAATTCGTAGCTTCTCTTGAATACTTTCCATGTGAAATTAAAGAGTGATATTTCCACTGCAGAGAAAATTGCGAAAAGTCTGTCCCAGACACATATGAAGTGATTTCGTATAACAATAATACAACAAAATTCTCAGTCAATGTTCCCATTGTATACCATCAGCAGAGAGTCATTACAACAACAATGGAAAAACGGAAACTCGGGAAAAATAATTAAGAAAAGTCATTCGCAACTAGGTCAAGTGAAAATCATATTGCAATTGCATGTGCATTATGTGCATTGTATGGTGGAAAATTGGTTCTTGCCGTGGACATCTTTACAGACAATTTCATTTTCTTTTATTTATATTCTAATTGAGATTTATGGGAACGTTGGTCGTTCCAGTGTTATTTGTACTTTACCGGTTATGGTGGAGAGAGAATTTTTGCACAAACCGTTAAACAATTGTATTCAGTTGCATTGCCCTGTGTTCCATATCACATTCATTTTTGGTATGATTTGTTTCCTCAGCTCACGTTATTTTCATCTGCATTTTCTTCACATATATTTCGCTTCCATTTCCATAATCATCAAACTACTGTTTCATTTGAATAAATCACAGGAATATATTCTGCAAAGAACTGAAACACTAACAATAACCTAATTTCATTTGAATATTACTCGCTACACATATATACGAAACTATGTTGGTTTCGTATGTGTATCCATGAAACACACCTCTCTACCTACACCACACAGTTTTATACAGTCTTCATCATCCCATGTGAACATGGAGAAATTTTTCCCTGAATAATGCAATAAAGTAGTGATAGAATAATATTGCCGGTAGACCGGTAGACCGAAATGTGTTCAATTTGCTTTAAAAGCTCTTTAGCTATAAAATATTTACGATCGTAACAGATGTACACAGAAGTATTCGTCTTTCGAAACTCGGGGATTTTACTGTGAAATTATTCAAATGTGTTCTGGATGTTATTAAAACAATCTTTGAACATTCAAAATGATGATGGTCGTTAATGTCTCCTCGGCATTGCCTGGCTTTAGGAACTAACAGGAGCAGCACACAACAATTACATTAAATAACACGACCGTAATATAAATTGCTGAGGCAAACGTTTTATTTATTTTTTTCATCAAAATATATTCTGATCTTTGGTTTAACCTGTCACACATGGTAGACATATCAGCGGTAGTATTATCCGGGTCTATTACTTCTTCTGTGGCTACAATATTTTCAGAAGTTTGACTTCAAAACATTTCAAAGCAACTGTTTTACGGGCGAATGTTCATCTGGTATCGCTTACGACGACAAAAATACCATCTGACTAGTGCGATCTTCATTAAATAATCAACACACGCGTTCACATATTTGAAGTAACAGATTTGAAATCAATCGTTTGAAAAATTCTTTACTCACAATAAGTAAAAGATTCAATTCTAATGAGACAATACTTGCTGTCTGTGACAGGCTAACTCACAGCTATGTTAAATGAATTTCGCAAAATGCATGGAACACATCTGCGCATAGTGTCCCAACCCAACAACATTAATAACAATTTTGTCAATCACACCGGCGGGGCGGTGTGCCAATCAACTTTATGCAAAATTTAGCTAAATTTGCATCGTGTAAATAATAACAGAGTTGAATGGTTCAACATGAAATTGCACTTGCACTGTACGTACACTTTGAATTGCATTAATTTCGACCATTCGTCCCCCTATTTTAGGTGAGTCAAGTTTCCCACTCACTTAGTTATATCCACTTCATTATACATGAACACTAAGCTGCACTTGCAAATCACTTAAATTATTTACTTAACCATGTTTTCGCTGACATTCTCGTTCGAGTATTACGTTATCAATGTGCAAACGTTAAAAAAAAGCGTATTATTAGTGTCGGAAGCGGAATATTTATGATTTTAACATATTTATTGTACAATTTGATACCGTTTAATAATGAGGGTAAGTTAGTGGCTTTTCTTTTCTCAGCACGAGAATGAACGCTCGGAAACAAAAACAAAAAAAACAGAAAAGTTGTACTGCGCAAAAAGAGTCCTTCGGGTTATTATTCTACTTCAAAATGATATATTAGTCACCGGTACGTATTTATGTACGGGATACATGGGTATCACATAGGTACACTTCTAGAGCTTCTATAAAACTATTTTAACAAAATGAAAAACAATTGCGTGCGTTGAAACGATAAAGTAATGTGGTTTTCAAAAACCCTTTAATGAATTTAATTTTCTTTTCAGTTCCATTCCGTCGTATACATAAACACATGCATTTCTGGAATGTTATAGTTATAGTGCCTGGGATGTTAGGGTTTTTATTTGATGTACAACAAGAAATGTCGGTTACCTCTGGCTCAGCCATTGAGCAACAAGCGTGTAATTAATTTCGAGATATCATCGCGGATTTTCTCTGTAAATGCGAAATCGGATTTACTGCTTTTTTTTCTCTGTATCGTGCGCTCGCAGTGTGGAGTTTATTTATATTTTGATAGTTAGTGCAATTGAAATTTAATTCTTTCGTTTAAAATTGTTGTGTGTAGTATTCTGTTTGGAGCTAATTAATTAAAAGATGGATACGAATTAATGGGAGATTGAGTTTCGTAACATTGATTGATGGGAAATTCAAATTTCAATATAGCCAGCAGTTGTGTGGAACAAAAAGTAATGACAAACGATAGCGCCACGCCGGCTTGTTTAAAAGAAGCTGAGAAACTTTTTTGTTTCTGTAGTGCTGAAATATCACGACTTCGTCGCTCATTTTGGGCTAGACCCGGGCGCCGGCGTTAGCCGCGCCGTGCGCCAGTCGAAAAAGTGTCAAAAAAGGGCGCCGCCGCCGCTGAAATTTAAAATGTCAGCAATCGGGTTCGCCGCCGCCGAAAGACGAAATAAAGGAATTAATCAAAAATT
>JANTFA010052895.1:0-15086 GCA_026413405.1 Phytosciara flavipes | reverse complement strand
TGATTTATGAAACCAAACGCCGCCGGCGCGCTGACGCCGCCGATATTTTACCGTATTGGCGCGCCGCCGCCGATGTCCAAAGTCTCACGCCGCCGCCGCCGATGAAACATGTATCGGCGCACACGTCTAGTCACACTAGCATCTCAATTGAGTATTGGAAAGCAAACGAGCTAACCATTACGCCATTGAGTTGTTCGTACCCCTAGGAATTTGAAATCTACCGCGAATTTGGACACTATTCGTATAGATGTCGCTATAATGGTGGTAACTTGATTGTGAATTGTGGTAGTACTATTGTGAATGACATGAGTGTTCAAAGAACGCTAGATCGACTAGATTTCTCGATTTTTTACAATATGTCAATATTTGGATCAACTAATAGCATAAAATGGTTCCCCGACTAAGAAATTCTGCTTTTACAATGTGCAATGTCTACGGCGGAGCTCGAACCCGGTATCTACGGTGTGCTATTCCATTGCTTTACCGACTGAGCTATCTGAACCTCTAAATGTGACATTAGAAAAATCTTATACTTATTTTGCTTGAAGTGTCGTCTAGTCTTTTATCCAAAATCTTCTACTTCATTTGCTCTGATATTCGAATTTCTACATAAGATAGCAAGAGCTGGAGTTCATTATTTTTGTCATTTTTGTCGATAGCAGATGACAAGACGTTTGTGGAAGGTTGATAGCATCTACTTCTTCTCCTTTGTTAGCCATTTAATATCCACTGCTGAATGTAGGCTTCCACTTTATCCTTCCATTTCTCCGATCCATTGCCACTTGCTGGTAATTTATGCATATGTTGCTAGTCTGATTGAGTTTGTTTATCGTTCTCGCGCACGTTCGTTTGTCTTTCTCGCAGTGAGGAGACACAGTCTCATTTTAGAGATGCTTTTCTTTAAATGACATCAACGACTTTCGTTTGCTGTCGAATCCATTGATTTGTCTCTGAGTGAAAATCGAATTCGAGGGGTAGCTCACTCCATTTAATCCATTTAGTTCACAAACCTGATAAATCCGTCACCCCTCGCTCGAATTAAGCTTCGCTCCGTGGCTCTTTGCGTAACGCTTAACTACTTTCCTGGTGATTTTGGCAATGTCACAGTTTCCGCTCTATATGTGAACGCGGGAAGGACTTAAGAATCGAACGCTTCAGGCTGTTATCCATTTTGATTTTGAAGAATAGCCCGATTTTTCCGAAAGCCATCCATCCTAGACCAATTCTACGCTTCACGTCAGTTTTTTGATTGTTGATTCCTAACTTCAACTTGTGACCAAGGTAGATGTAATCTTTCAATGATGGTATCTCCTGCCTTAATGTCTCTGTATTCGGTGATATTCGTCATGACTTTTGTCTTAGACACATTTATCTTAACTCGTTGGACTTTGTTCGAATCTTCGTTCAGCTGTTCTGACATGGTTTGTGCTTCATCCAGACCAACTGCAATGAGAACGGTGTCATCAGACTTTAGTTTTTTGAAAACACTTACTAGAGTTGCTGTGAATAGCTCGAGCAGTATGATGCCACTGATAACATCTACCCACATCGATAGATCGAAGATCACACAACTTCTACTCATTGATTTGAAAACCATTTTCTAAATCGTCAATCTCACAATATACCGTTCAACTCCTTTGATGACGCTGAGAGGCCGGTATTTCACGAGTGAATGATAGACCAGCACGCTCAACATTTTGATGAACGGAACACATTAATTTCCATTTTGTTAACTGAAATTTTTCGAGAAAATATTTTTATGGAACATTCTTGTTATGAAAATAGCTGAAACATTTGTTTAAAATGTAACAGCCGAACCACTTAACCAAATCGTAATATAACAACTTGATTTGACAAGCAATTTACAATAGCAGACATTCGTTGAGAAAAGAATAAATGACTGAAAAGCTTAACAAAAATTACAAAATAAAAATTTCTCTCGTTTCTTTTTCCATAAAATTTGTTTGTTTTTTTTTAACTCGACACAGTGGATTGGATGTAGTGTTTATGGCACTATAACGGACACGTGTCTGTCTGTGATATAATACAAAAACAAAAATCTTGGGAATTTCGGTTGTTGGTATGCAGTAAAAGATGCATGAAATGCCATAATATAAACAGCAAATTTCGATCGAGCACGTCTGGCTATAGTCGTTAAACGTAACGATCTGGTGGGACAGTCTGGTCGTTGTTTTGCCATATTTACAAAACGCCCAATTAGTACAATTTTCGTGACTTATGAAATGGAAATTTATTTTTCAAGATTTCAAGTTACGTTTCTTTTTTAATTTAAAGCTTCAGGTCACATAAAGATTGAGGTAAAGATGTTTTAATTAGCAATGCTGTGCTCTCTGTGATGTTACATTATCTCATAATTGAATTTATTTATGGAATTACAATAACTCAAAATAAATTGGTTCTTCTGCTGTGGTTTCTTTCCTTCTTGACTACCTATGCAATACCATAAATCAGTTGAATTTAGTCTCTTTAGTAGTTTAAGTGCATGATAATATACGATGATGCATTTAATAATACATAAATTGCATCTTGATGTGTAATTGGCGCGCAAACATTCTTTATAGAAATTTAGTTCAAACTATTTGCAAGAATTCAAATGATAAATTTCAATGAATGTCTTCTCGGATGGCAATTATTTAGTTTTTGTTTTTAGATACTCAGACGAACAGTTCATAACAGTTAATGATGTCTGAATGATGTCTGAATGGAAGGGAAATAATGGTCGTTGAGCACGGACTACAACGCAGTTTATTAAGCATCAAGTACATTGAGTACACTAAGGTTTGCGTGAAAGCTCAACTTGACAAAAATAAAATCAATTTCGTCAAGTTGAACTTTCATTTGCATCGCGACCAATATAATTACTGCTTTAATCTGGCATTTCTCATGTGAAGAAATATAACTGAATCAGGTACTTCGTTGAATTTAACATTCGTTTTGTTGCTATACGAGGTTCGGCAATAAGGCAGAAGCCGAACCTCATCTTTTTCGTTTATCGTCGTTGTCGGTAACGGCTCATCATAAAAGATTCTGTCATCGCATCTTTTAAAGAAATTTTTGAAATTCTCTAAATAATATGTTGATAACAGTGCTACAAAGTGACGATATTTGTAGCACTAGTCTTATTAAATTATTATGACAATTTTCTGCCCGACCATAAAACTTTGAAAAGTTGGAATTTGACAAGCCAATGTAAAATTTAAAGCACATATGAAGAGGGTCTAATGCCTTCAGTCTTGCGTTTGTAACACGTCGACTTCGAATCCCTGAGTAAGAGAAAACCTATTGTGATCACTTAGAGATTTCACATCGGCAATAAGGAAATGTCTGTTTGTATGTGTGTGTGTGTGAACTTGTGAAAAGGATTTTCTTCTTCCTTGCTTTATTTTTTGTACACGACTAATGTTTGCAAAATTTCCCTGATTTTCTAGTTACATTAACGTTAAAGTTTGTCGAAATCGGATCCCGGACTCGGACGTTAAAGCCCATAGAGTGAGCATAAGTCGAGCCGTAAGCAATTTTGATAATAGATGAGTTTAAATGTCTTTCATGGACAAACAGTTCGGGTAGAATAAGGTGTCAGCATCGATATAAGAAAGCCTAGATATGCAATGTCAAACTGCAGCTTGAAAAAATTCTTGTGATGTTCACGTTCATGTTGTGTGCGTTATGTATTAGCGCTGGATTGTTTTTCGGCATTGCAACCCTCAGGGTGTCAGGTTAATTCAATTTTGGTCAACATAATAAAATCAGATTTCAGACTGAGTTCAGATCAATCTCTGAAGATAGATTTTTGGTTGACCTGTTGAGTAAATCATTTTTTTTATTCAACATAAGCACTGCCAAGCTGCGAAGTTGTGAGTCTGTTAAGTCAAATAATTCTGGTCGACTATTTGACTCACCATCAGATTCACACCAGGTAAATTTCAACAGAAAAAGTACCCGATCAATTCAGATTTCAATTTCAGTTAATTATATCAAGTGGCACTGAATTGTGATGCCGAAATTCACGAAACTGTGAACGATGGAAAGCACACGAACGAATAATAATAAGACAAATCGAAGGAATTCGCCCGAAAATAAAACATTTAATGATTGTGTGTTCCACCCACCCTCTTCTAAAACGGTTCAACAACATACCTCCAATGAGTCACAGTGTGGAAAATTTTCAAATTTAAATACAATCGAAGCATTCATCTCACAGACAATTTACCATTTACATTCCCCCCCATCCAGAAAATGAACGTCACAGAGCAACTCTGAAATTTAGGTCACAAATTACAATCGTAACTGTAAGTTTTATATGGCATCATGGCACGTCATTTCATCAAGTTCTTTATTGTTCGACTATGCTTTTTTCGTTGTTGTATTTTATCCGTAACACACATCCGAGATGTATTGCTCTTTTATTGAAATGTCAGCAGTGTAACTGCAAAGTTTTTTAATTTTAACAAAAAAGAAAACTGCACGACACGGAATGAATGGAGCATAAGTAGTGTACAATGTTACTGTACGTTGAAGAAAGACAAGTAATTTATCGAGAACTTATAGAGACACAGGAAATGATGTTGAGAAAATCAAATATACCAGAAAATTCAATGGCACTAATAAAGTAGCAGATGAAGCTCAATCTTTACATGCTTCTGTTCGGTAAATGGATTTTTCGGTGTTCGTTTTTGCATTTACCGAACAGAAGCATATAAAGCACAGTACGTAACAGCTTCCCTCGCCTTCAAAGCTAGGAAGGTCAGGTTTTACCTGAACCTGACCTGAATTGCCTGAAAAGCTTGCCTACTTGAACACAAAGTGAAGACGTTCTGATATGTCTTGACAACATAGGGATGATTAAGGCACTTATGTCACATCAATGTAACTCTCCCACTCATCAAAACCACAATTTGGAAGCAGGGACGTACTATTACAGAAGTTGTAATCTCGGACTCACAATATTATATTCATGGTATCATGGATAAGACTGGCACAGAATTTAATCAGAAACGTTGTTATACGCCTCGTTTACATTGCAAATTGCAAATAGCCAAGATCCCATGCCCTATTAAAACTATCAAATTATAAAATCTAAAAATAGATTTGCCGTATAAATGCGACACAATTACGTTTACCGTATCAGAGCCTTCGAAAATATAGACAAGTAAAGCCGAATAAAGCTGAAAAATAGCTCGAAGCCGAAAATTGTGTTTCATCAGAGTTCCCGGAGCATGAAATTAAAGCAAACGTTACTGCCACATGCAATTATTTTATCAAATTTTCTATCACAATCTGTTTGGCGTAGATATCTTTGTATAATCAGAAATGTCATGCACACACCCTACCTTACCTCACCACTACTGCGTACTCCTTCTCCTTCTCTTTCTAAATGTATTTTTCTAAAGTGTATCCGAATGCTTGAAATTTTCCGGTATTCTTTTACTATGAGGAAAACTCACTGAAATATGGAAAAAAATTTTTTTATTTATTTTAGAAAGTGAAAAAGTGTTCTCCATGCTCGAATATGTAACATATCATGCAATAGAGCTGGTTACACTCTGCAATACAGTACAAACAAACTGATTGATTTTCAAGTTACTCAATTTTGTCTATATGCCATGCCGCAAGCATTTTGAGTGTGTACCGTAGGTATATTACCAACGAGTCGTACACATTATGATAAATGAGTATCTCGAAAAGAATTTGTTATTTGTACAGATTATTGTGTGCAAATTTGTCAAAATCAATAGAGCCAAGACATAAATACTCTATCCGAATTCGAGTGGAAGAGTAGTCAATGGAATTTTTCGTCGCTTAGAAGATCCATTCATTCAAAACAGCAAAATATGTTTTTTCGTGCGTGCGGTGTCATTAACCTCATTTTCTCCCGTCCATAGGTCACGAGAAAATGGCGTTTTGTTGATAATTGATCGAATGACACTTCGAGTGAGAAAAGAGTGCAACACTTTCTATTTCGTGGGGATAGAATTGAACTTTTCTCATTTGCACTGTCACTTTGTTTATGTTTTCAAATATGGTATGGTGAATTGGTATTTTCGTTTTGTGGAGAAAAATGGTTTGTGCCCACATAAAAGACCCCTGAAAGAACTTGAGCGAAATCGCAGTTTTTGCCTCGTTCTGACCTCGAGCATTCTCTTTTGTTGGATTTTCCTCTCTCCTTCTTCTTCTTCTTCTTCTTCTTCTTCTTTTGTAGCTTTTATTGTATCCACTTTGGATTTTAGCCCTTCATAGATCGTCATTTTTCCCGGTCCATTACCATTTCTTGATCCACTACTTTTGATCCATCGAGCTACATGACCTGCTCAATTCCATTCTATTCGTTCCATAAAATCGCTAACTTTTGTTTGCTCTTAGATACAGTCGTTACTCATTTTGTATAGAGCGAATTTAAAAGCATTGCTCTCTTAATGCCCCCTTGTGGTACTCTCAATTTGTTCACTGGTGCTTTGGATATAGAGAGACTGGTGTTCATTGAAGTTCATCTTTCTCTTGAAAGCATACCGTAGTTTGCTGAACGCTGCCCAGCCGAGTCCATTCCTTCGGCCATCTGGTTATCGAAGACCGAAACGCGACACAATTTCGATTTCATATTCTTTGTATTCCTCAGTTAGACTTTGAACTCCCTATCACCTGCAGATGATCGTTTATGCTCAACCCGGATCGGCTTGTTTTACTGGCTGATGATAAAAGTCTAGCTTTTTCGTCATTCTTTCCGCTTTCATAAGCAGCTTGGTATACAAAGCCTCTCGGTAAACAAATAATTATTTTCGAATTCCCGAGCGAAAAGTAATGACATGAGGATAAATGAAGGTACGAATAAATGGAGCGAGGTCGTATCATCATTTCGACCAATTTCCTAGATACCAAAGTGAATGAAAATGAAAGTACATGAGGCTGCTTCCTCAAATACCATCAAAAGTACCCTCATAAAAGTACTGGAACATTTTTTCGTTTTCGCTCAGGTTGCCAAATTTTCTGTGTATAATGGAGAAATTTCAAAGTGCCCCATATT
Organism: Phytosciara flavipes; assembly: GCA_026413405.1. Taxonomy (NCBI): domain Eukaryota; kingdom Metazoa; phylum Arthropoda; class Insecta; order Diptera; family Sciaridae; genus Phytosciara; species Phytosciara flavipes. Next base: position 8,047 of record JANTFA010052895.1, on the reverse strand, counting down.
CGCCCATCAATTTATTTCGATGACGCGTTATATATATGCTTACAATGTTTTCATTATTGATGTTTCAGGTAAGGCCGTACCATTCGTTGAACTGACGGTAGCCCACGCAAGTGTGCTTACAATTTTAGCCATATCATTTGAACGATACTATGCAATCTGCGAACCACTGAAGGCAGGTTATGTGTGCACCAAGGCTCGTGCTCTACTCATTTGTCTTGCTGCTTGGGCCGTAGCTGCTGTATTTACAAGGTAATTTTGAATGTGTTTCGTAGAGTAAGAATTAGTAAATTTTGCATCATTATATTAATCATTGCCGGCTTTGTAATGATATAGAACGCATGATGTACATATGGGATTGATCTATGTAGAGACATAGTTGTCGCATGAACAGTAGTTTACATTGGATGCTGAGGAAACCACTTCATAATAAAAGTAAACTCAAAAATGTGTTTCTGAGCAACAAGTTTCGGTAATTGTCTTTTGGACGAGTGTATAGTTTGCATGTCCGAGCCGAAGGCAATTGTCGAAAAATAGTAGTCGAAGCAAGTTGATCAAAAAGACGCACTTGAGTTTTCTCTTGTCACATAGGTAGTATCTAAATGAAGTCACGCTTTTTCAGTGCTGCCATCACATTAAAATCACTTTTAACTTGACAACTCCACTATTTTTTAGTCAATAGTATGTCCTAGTTTTATCCCCCATTTAGGTGATGTATTTGTGGGGTAGTACACACCATTGACTCAAAAAGTGCACATTTGTCGAGTGATTTTAATCTGATGACAGCATGACTCCATTTATGTACGACCTCTTTCGAATTAATGAATTACTTAGCAGCATCCAATGTTGTCTGGTTTACTGCCTGCCTCATGTGAAAGTTGAATTTCACTTAAAAATTTATGAGAAATGAACTGTCAATGTTGCGTCATGTAATGGATCTTTTTCACAGCAGGCATATTGCTATGTAATGTTCAACTTTCGCATGGGCCACACAGTAAACTGTTTTCTCATCACATTAGATTGCATTTTAGAGAGTTTTTTTTCCCCATTCAACTAACATTCTAAACATAACTTTGACCTCTGGCTATTTATTTCAAAAATTCAGCAGCTGTAAATGACCTGGATAATTCGTAAAAATGAAAGTTTTGTATATTTCTCTACCCAGTATCCTTCCTCTACCAAGCACATTAAGCTCAACTACATATTTTGAACGTCTTTTGTAAAAAGTTAACAATTCGGTCGCGTTTAAGTGACAAAATTTGTTCATTACAACTCTATACATGAACGCCCGTACCACATCTGTGTCCCTTTTCCAGTATACAATCTTCTTCTTTCGGTTATTGATACGATAGAGTCAGCTCTTAAACGGAATTTACCAGCAAACATATGTTGCCAAAACAATGTTTCGGTTTTTTTTTTTCATTCTTCTTCTTGCCATCATTTTTCGGATATACTTTCTGATTTTCTCATACTTAAAATTATTCTTTTTATATGGCAATGGTAATGCGGCTGTGATGCCATGCAACCCAAGCACGACTTTATGCCCATCACACCGTTTATGCTCATGTCATCAGTTCAGTTACATGACAGGAAAATTAATTTGTTTATTGTTGTTTACGATACCATTTTTTCTGGGTGTGTTTGATGTCATTTTGATTCGACATAATATGGTTTTATCGTCAGACACTACATCCGTTTATGTATACTCTTGAGAAAAAAAGTTTTCGTTTACACTATGCGCGCTATCTTTACATTAAATTTCCAAGGGGACGTGTATGAGCTTCTTCTCGAAAATGTGTTTAGACTATCGATAGATTATGAAATTCGGGAAACCAATAACCGATGTTACAGTAGTTTACATTGGACGCTGCGAAAGTGATTCATTACATGAATGAACAATTTTGTAATAAAAGCAACTGAGCAACACGCTTCGGTATCAGAATTTACATACCTCGCCTTCGACTCGGATTCTTAACACTTGTTCAAAAACAGTTAGCTGGTTGCACAGAAACACGCAAGTTAGTTTGCTTTTGTCATAAAATTGTTTCCGAATCAATGAAGTACGTGGCATCATCAAATGTTCTCTAGTTTACTGCCTGGTCACATGCGAAAGTTGAGTTTCACATTAAGGGAATTAAACCGGTTCCACCATGTAATGGATCATTTTCGCAGGGGACACATTGCTATGTAATGTTCAACTTTCGTATGGGGCATTCAGTAAATAAGTATACTGTCGGGTTGGCGAAAAAATATCTTCATATGCACGGCTGAGATGGTGTTTAATTTAATGTTAAATTTGTTTTCACTGGTTTTGAACCGGAAAATGAAAGTTTTCATCATTTCACTTGAAATGGGAAAATATCAATCATCAAGGTTTGTCTATGATATTTACACCTTGTCGAACACGGGCCTTAATGTGAACATTTTACGCAAGACTTAAAAATTGTCAATTCAAGTCGAAGCCGAAGTTGACAAATCATCGCATCTGTAAAATTTTGAGTTAGCACAGGCTAGGAACAAAATTTATTTGACGGCAGTTGGAACATTAATTTTACAAACGACAGTCTTAGGTGCCAATGTCTGTTCAAATCCATCAAAGGCCTCATAAATGATGTTCACTTTCACTTCTTTCAGTGCTGCCAGCAGATTGAAATCGGTAATAATTCAAAAAACAAAACATGTAAGACCACCCAAATACACTCACTAAATGAGGAAGTGTAACCGGAAGTTTACAGTTTATCGAAACAGCCTCACTCAGTTATAAGAGCAATGATGGCGCTTTTGTTGCTTTCGGTGTAAACTAATAACATGCGTCCCATGCATTCATATCGAATTATCAATGACTCGAATTGTACACTTACTTAACGGACGCTTTTAACCTAAGCGAGTTTTGGCTGACTCCACAACAGCATTACTCTTTGGCAACAACTTTCCAACTAAGACTCTCCAGCTTTCGACACTGCCCATCCATCTTTTCCTAGAACGTCCTCTTCATCTCTCTGTCATCGTTTATACAGGTCACATGACCCACCCATCTCCCGTTTCTTGTTCTGATCTATCCTTGATTGGTCCACATATTGAGCGTTAAATTTTCTGTTCAAAACACCTGAGCCTCCTTTACTGATTTACTGTTAGAGTCCACGCTAAGCAGGCGTGAGCGTCTACGCTCCTGGACAGAGTTTTGTAGAGTGGATATTTCGCGGTGGTGTGAAGTAGATGAAGTGTGTGGTGAGACGGTTAAGCTTAATTCTATGAGTTATTGAAAACGTAAATTTTCACTAATCAATGAGTAGTACTCATCGATAACTCATTTCCACAGTTTCCAGTCGAAGAAAGGTCCAAATTATTCCTTGATTCTGTTGAAATCGGATTCAAATTTGAATGTTAGTAATCCATGTTTATGATGCATAATGGTTTCATCAACTGCTGGTATTTTGAATTGAGTAATTTGTCAAGAGAGTGTCAGTTCGCGGAACAGTGAACATTTTTTGAGTATAACTGCATTTCATGTTCCTTTGAAAATTTAAAACTGCACTCGACCTCATTATTTTCATTAAATTTTCTTTTCCAAGTACGCGACTACTTACAGGTTAATGTATCATTTAGCGACAACTTCTCCGAAACAAGCAAGAACTCTGTTTTTAGACCCGTACGAGAGAACGATATTAGTGCTACCTTCGAAGCCTAGTCGAAGTTTCTCACATTTCCGGTGGTATTGCTACACACAGCGGAATTTCATCCGATTTTCATGAATTTTATTTAAATGAAAACCGTGAAACGTTAGAAGTGTTTGGTGACCGCCAGCAGTCATCTTGTATTTTGGTGCTTGTTGCCTACATCTCAAGTAAATTTCACCTGATTTTGGTGGCCTTCTTGCAGAAGTCCTTATGAACAACGAGTTCCATGTCGTACACACTGCTCGTACGGATCCTCCTTATTCTCTAAAGAAAAAACCTTTCAATGCCAACGAAACCTTTTCTTTTAAATGCTGATCCACTGGTTGGATACCATTACCGTTCCATTTAAAACTTCCATCAACACAATCAGTTTTCTCGTTATATATGGCAAGTTCATGCACTAATTAGGTTTTAATTAAAAATTCAAGAATATTACAAAAGACAAAGTTTTCAGATTTACGAAAAACTAAGGCACTGTCAAGTGAGCGCACATTGTTTATCGAAATCACACAACTGTGAGTGAGAATAAAAGCAGAAACTTTCCACCAAACTTTTAAAAATGGTCCACAATTCAGCATCGAAAATGGATGGAAGCTTAGACGGTTTCAGAAAATGCGAAGAAGAAAACTTTTTACTAAACTTAACCATGTCGGTCGTGTAGCTGCTAGGATGCAAATAAATTCCAGATTTTTTTCCTTTTCGTTCGTACACAACATTAGCTGGATATTTATATGATAGGAATTTACATTTTAACGTCTTTCCCATTCAAATTGTGTGTGTTCGATTCCAAAATAGATTTACTATTTAAATCGAAACCCCTTTGGCAAGATGACCATAAACCAATATGTTTCAGAAGCCTCGATTCCAGCCATGTGTATATCCGTTTCGGGCAGGAGAGCGATATGAGAAAAACGACAAGGAACACACACACGATAGCTATCAATAGTGTAGTGAAACACGCTTTCCCATTTAAGATAACAGAAAAAATAAAATGTTTTCTTGGTTATATATTTTCGCGTGTGTGTGTGTGTGTGTGCTGCTTAGCTGATATTATACACACACACACATTTTCCTCATAGCTTTTTATGAACATATCTGACCTAATTCAATCGGAAACTCATTTTTGCAGACTGTGACTACGTACTGTGCAAAATGCGTTTTTCCCACTGTCGTAATGTATAATTTTTCGATATTTTTTTTGCTGCTTTCCTCTCGCAAATATGAATAATGTTCGTGAAATCTAATACCGACCTTGTGTAACATTCTTAATGGATTCGTAGGGTTTAAGTTGTATAATGTACAGCTCCACTACTATCCATCCACATCAAGTGTATGTATATCCAGCACCATATACCCTACTCTCTACCCTCAATTGTTATGTTATCGTTAACTGGTTAGAGAATGATTTCGGTTCACTTATAGCTTCCATATCTGCATGTGAACATGTATAGCTGTACGAACACGCGTGGCTGTACATGTATATAAATGACATGATGCTTTTAATATAAAAAGCATAAAGCTGATGGGATTGGTCGGTCGGAGTTTCGGTATTAGACTGTTCTGGTGGTAGTGAGTATGTGGGGACCAAAGCAAATCCCTTCTAATGCAAAAGGATAACAATAACTCAGATGAGTATCTGTTGTGATATTAAGAAAAACATCTTCAAAAAATAAAGTTGATTGTTTATAGTATACCGGGTAGCCGGTATAGCCCGGTTACACAAAGCATAACAGTTCAACTTCGATTTATGTAGTTTAATATCGCACATAAAAGGGAGGGAAAATAATTTTTTGTTTTTGGAATAAAAGCAATCAACAAAGTTTTTCCTGTACGGAATTTCGACACACACACAAAAAAATTACACGGAAGGGTTTGCTTCAACTTCCATGTGTGTGATGTGATGGATTATAATTCGGATGAACTGAATATAGCCCAAAGAATAACATTCCGGAGAAAAGCTACCGGCAACCAGAAACGATTCATCGTTCAATTGTTGAGTCTGAGATTATGCGAACACTATATGAAATAATGTGGAGGGTAGTGTCATCGATTGTATTTATGTTGTATTCCCGAGGCATTTTAGGCAACATTCTTACTAAGTTTGTCTGATTTGATCTATTTTCGGCTGCTTCCTGTGCTTTTATGTATTATGTTGGGCACGGTAGATTTTAGGCAATTTTAAATTCAAAGTAGGATTCTTTCTTTATTTGATTTTTCGATCAACGAGAAGTAACAGGCAAACATAGCTTGAGAGAGATTTTAATGGAATCAATTTTTCATTGAATGACGCTCAGAATGGACTCAACCAGAACAGTTATGTTCCTGAACATATTGTGAAACATCAACATTTCGGCATATCGGTGCCAATAGTCAAGTCATTTAAACTTGATAAGTTGATATGGGTACTGCACAGAAATTTGACGCCGTAAGCCCGCTCAAAGTTTAAAAAGAAATGCAAAATTGTCTCCGCAATCGCAGCGTTGCGTTGTACTAGACATGTTCGCGATATTTCCATTTATTGGAGCGCGTTGAATTTATTTGTTCATTCATTGATTCACTCAAAATTCAAATTTTGAAGCGATCTTACGGCGTGAGATGGAAGTTCTAAATGAAAAATCTTCGGTAAAACTGAGTCTAGTGAATTTTAACTGAAATGACATTTAGTGTCATCTAACGTCATTCTCCAAAGTTAGCTTTACCTTAAGCTTTGAATTACATCGTTTCATATGTGTAAATGGAGGGACCACCATTTTGTTTTGTTTATTTTTTAACATCGTATGGAACAGCATTGTATTATGCTAAGAATCCATTATGGTGAGGTGTTAGTTAGCCTCTTTGTGAGCACACACATACTTTCTCAAATTTATAGTTCCCTGATGTACAATAATCACATCATTATGAAATATAATATTAGGTTGTTTCACCCAAGATTTTATGCATTCTTGCGAGTTCCTCTTCTTCTTCATCCTTAGCCATTTATATCCACTGCTGAATATAAGACCCTTCTCTTTCCATTTGATCGATCCATTGCCACTCGTTACTATTTTGTGACTGCTGATTTTACGATTGAGTTTGTCCATCTGCTTGTGGGGGCGACAAACTAAAAAGCTTGAAATATACCGTCCACAACAGATGCGTATCCAACTTTTCATACCGAGTGGTTAAATAACGAGAAAAATTCGGTAATTTTGTCCTAAGCGCTGGTTCGAAAAAGAACCTTTTACTCCCTGCCACATGCGAAAGACTAACATTACATAGCAATGTGTCCTCTGCGAAAATGATCCATTACATGTTCGAACATTATCGATTCATTTCTCATGAATTTTTCATGCTTCGAGTTATTGTGAGAAAAGCAAACTCACAAATTCGTTCTTGAGAAATCTGCTTCGGCAGCTCGTGAGTTTGCTTTTATCACACAATCATCATGTAATGAATTACTTTTGCAGCATATCCAATGTAAAATGATATTTCATGCCGAGTGCTCGTCAAAATATCAGTGATTTTGTTCTAGGACATGAAAGCATTATTTCAGTTGTATTGAGTTGGCCCGTTCGAACCCTTATGTAATGATTCATTACTTGATGACGTCTGCTGTAATTTTCATTTTCCAAGGACTTAGCGAGTAAAACAAGCATTACCTACTGGTTTGAAGATTGTTATATTGACTTGTGTGATTGTATTCCTCGCCTTCGGCTTGAGCTGCAAACGTCACACTTGCAAAATTAAAATTCCCAAACCAATACGTAATCTACTATTATCTTGTACGATGAGAATGTATTGATGTGAAATAATTAATCGATCGAGAGAAAAAACGTGACGTTTGTACCAACACAGCCTCATCTTACTCAGTCAAATATAATCCCAAATAGCTCAAAACACATTTGATGTTCGTGCTTCTTGCCTGATCCTCGGAGTATGTACACACCTTGTGTACATTAGGCTGTGAACATACTATTACGAAATGACTCAAATTTAATTTTCATTCCCATTCCCAGCAAATGGGACCATAAAATTCAATTGCGTACAGCTTTTCTATATTTAAGAATTTGCACCCCTTTCATCATGTCATTTTTACGCATGAATCACACCCAAGAAAATGTTCGTTAGGGTAGTACTTAAGCATCGAGTAAACATGAAGTTATAATAACTGTCGATAATTTCCCATCAGCTATATATCTCTATGGGAAATGATAAAATAAATATGCCGTTGCTGTGGTGTGGGGTTGTGCTGGCCATCATGGTATCCATCTGGCTGTTTGTCAACCCCTTCTTATTTAGAGTTTGATCGATGTTTTGCTAAAATCAACAACCTTCCAATCTACTTTTACGATGAAATGATACACTGTCTGTATTTGAATTAGATGTAAAATGTT
>JANTFA010052784.1:0-15088 GCA_026413405.1 Phytosciara flavipes | reverse complement strand
AAATCGTTGTGAACATGGCATCAGCAGAAGTTGTATCAAACAATAGAACTGAACGATGGCGAAGAGTAAGTTTCTTGTGACATTGTGCAAATTAAAATAACACAGTTCGAAGTCTTCTGAAGTTGTTTGGATATATTGTCGTGATTTGCAGATTGTTAAATCAATAATACAAATCCAATTCAGACTGTGACGAGACAGTGTCTGTCCGCACATCATGTTTCCTTTGTGTTCCAAAGTACTAGTTTTGGATCAATGTTATCCCAACTATTTTGATGATTTCACCTGCAATTTTATTGAGAGAATTTGTTGTTGTTGACGAAAGGTATACCTATGTCTATAGGGTACACACAAATTTCGTCTTTATTGAAGAAAGAATAAAGAAAAAAGCGAACTGATAACGATATGGTTGATAACGCACGTATGAGTGTCAACCGGGTATGTCGACTTTATCGGAAAATAAATGACTTAGTCCGCCGTCGGGCTTCTTTATAAAACACGACTTAATTTCATGGCAAAAATATTTCAAGTAAATCAATTTCATCGCAGGCTCACCTAGGCCCATTGTCACCAGATTTTCTGAGAATTTCTACTCCTCGCGATATCCAAGAGCAAGCCGATAGACAAGCGGCATTAGCTTTGTACCAACAACAGGCCGCCACAACATACATGGTTCGTATATCTTTGAGATACTTAAATTTACCCTTAAAAAATAAAGCGAATGGCTCAACAGGCACCGAACATCATCGGACGGTTAAGTATTACAATTGCTCAAGCGAAATTAGTTCGAAACTATGGCTTAACCAGAATGGATCCGTATGTACGCGTCCGAGTTGGACACTTTGTATATGAAACGCAAACAGATCCAAATGGTGGCAAGAATCCACGTTGGAATCGCGTTGTTCAATCCCAGCTGCCAACCGGTGTCAATTCCATTTATGTTGAAATCTACGACGAATGCAGTTTCAAAATGGATGAGTTGATTGCGTGGACTGAAATCAAAATACCGGAAGCCGTTTTGAGAGGTGAAACACATGAAGATTGGCATCCGCTAAGTGGTAAGCAGGGAGATGGCGTCGAAGGAATGATAGACATTGTGCTGAGTTTTGCGGTAAGTGAAATGGATCTACTAATGGAAACTAAAAACCGATAAAACGATCGCTCTATCGATTTTTCAGCAAACTGGTTCCCTTCCGACATTCACTTATCAGCCCGTTGCTCCTGTAGTCATGGTGCCAAATGTTTCCGGCCCTATGCCCATTTTTATATCACCACAACAGCCACAAGCGGCACCAGTGCCACCGCAACCAATTTCCGAAGAGGACATGAAACAAGTAATTTCTTTCCGTGTCTCTGTGATATAATTGACGTCGTTGCTCAAACGGTTTGTCTGTCTCTAGGTGCAAGAAATGTTTCCCAACATCGATTCAGAGGTGGTGAAATCCGTATTCGAGGCTAATCGTGGAAATAAGAACGCGACAATCAATTCATTGCTACAAATGACTGACCAGTAATTCATAAGTTGACGCCTTACATGTGATGATTGTTGATGGAAAGTATTTTTACCAAAAATTTATTAATTTTCTGTTGAAATAAAATTCAGCCATACAAGAAAGCCATCATTTTGAAGGGATGATGGGGTAATATTATTATTATTGTGTATCGGTTAATTGTGAACACGTAAAACAATTTCATTAAAAAATTACACTAACACGTACCGTGGTTTAAGTTGACGACTAGTGACGCAAGTTCACCTGCAACCTGAAACTTCTTCAACACTTGAGAAAAGTTGAATTGCTTCAAAGAGCTTTTGCGATGTTTACTTCTAAGCCATCCCAAACTTTTTGTCTCTACATAATAGCTTGCAAAGAGAGCTTGTAGGCAAGTTGCAGCGGCACGAAACCAAACTTCAAAAATCGCAAACTGTTTAGGATCAACTCGACAGTTCTGAGGACATTGACCGATGTCCCAACCAGTGCCCAAAATTCAGATGGACCAGAAAAAGTAAGGCCTAGCGAAGTGAATATTTGGCGAAAAAGTCGATGTTAACGAACTCTTATCAAAATTCAGCATTTTGTATTTGATTCAGTTGTTCAGTAGCTTCTTAAAAATAAAACCTTGTCAAGACGAAATATGAAGAATTGGTTCCAGGGGGGGGGGCCTTTACTCTTCCTGAACGTATGTATAAGAATTCGAAAAACCCGAATTTCATGTGTTAAGTCAAAGTCGGGTAACCGTCATACCGTTTTTGCTTCATAATCCTCAACAACTTAGCAACATTTTCAGTATTTAATAAACTTTAAATGTTCAAATTCTTAGTGAACAGCTTGAAAATCCCGTCATGTACAATGAATTTGAAAACCCTGAAAGTTTTGTTAGGATATAATCATGAAATTCAAGCGATCCGGCGTAAGCTTTAGCACTTTAAACTTTGCATCCAGCGGATTTGTCTAAACTAAAAAAAAATCTGGTTCATTATCTAAAAGTTTTCTGAAGAAACCAATCGTCTAAGACCCAAAGCCGAGTGTCATGCCGATATCAAAAAATCGATCGGCTAACATGACTGCTTGAGAAAAATTCATTTTAGATCACGAAATATTGCTGAATTTTTACGGGATTCCGCAAAAAACGATTTTGCTTTGAAGTATCCTTATTAGCAGAGACATGATCCAGAGACTCATTGAGAATTAGTCTTTTGGTTTCACTTTCAGTCTCAGTGTTTATTTTAAATACAAAAACTCGGTTCAGCTCTATATTTACCAGTCATTTTAGATTTTGTAGTTACTTCATCAACTAAAACAATATAGTTCACTTCTATCAGTGAATTTAGCGGCCATTCATAAATGATGCCACGCTCTAGTTAGAGGGGAGACACCGTGGCGTTCCTAATACATTTGGGTCAATAAGGAATGTACAGGTATTTTAACTAATGATGGCGTTTCAAAGCTCATCATTTGTCAACACACTAATTACGGCGGAAATTCAAATTCATTCAAATAAATCCATTTCCGTCGAAAAGCTGCATTTTCAAATTACCGCTTGAAATTCTTTGAAAATTGTGTGCAATTTCAATTCTATAGAAATGTGTCGTTGATGAAACGGTCAATTCAAGCGATAACGGTTCATTGTAAACTGCATACTTTAGGCGGAAACGAGTGCGAATTTTCTCAATTCTACCTTGTTTCGTAAAGCTTAATGGTAGTAACCGGTTTGTTTTCGATTATAAACCAATTTACGCACGAAAATCGAAGATAAACGTGATTTCGGCGTTCCTTATTGTTTTATTTAGTCATAAATACTAAACTGGCCGGAATTTAGAGGGTGGCCGAATATTAGCGCCGATACCCTATATGAAGTTATCACAATATCGTCGATTGAAATTTTATAAAGAGAAATGTGTAGCCATCAACTCAGTTTCTTTCATACAAAAAAGCGGTGCAGCTGCATTCATACATTCATACATACAAATTTTCAAGGGTACGCATAAGGGTGCGTAAGCGTATATAAATAGTAACTCAATAACATGGAATTTCTCTGTGTGTCATTGCTGTCATACATGGGACTCGAATTGTCAACCTCGACCAGTGAAAGTCAGTGGAAATTTTAATAAATTGAATTTAAATTTTAAAAGCCCGAATTCGTCCTGGGCGACTACGACACAAGTGAAGTGAAAGAACAAAGAAACAAGGACATTATGACCACTAACTCACCTAAAGTAATGACTCTGTACGACCTACCGAACGAACTTGTCGAATGGATTTTTGAATATCTCACATTCAAGGACCTAATACAGTGCAGTATGGTAGGCATAATTTTGTTTAAAGCGAAAATATTCTAGACAAAATGTATGGTTCCTTTCAGGTTTGCAGGCGCTTCAAGTTAATTTGTAAAGTCGTCAAAATGCATGACTTGATAATTAGTAACAGAATCGAGAATATTAAACGTTACTGGTTTTACACAAACAAGCAGTTCAACCATCTGCATGCTATCGATGTAGCAACACTCAACCTCCACCGGTCGACATTTAGAACAGATCAGTTGAGGCGCCTCTACTTCGAAGGCAGCCATTCCGAATACGCTCAGTTGCAAGTGAATGATTTGACGCTGCTCGAGCAAGTGCAAATTAAAGTGAAAGATGAGGTCGGTGTTAAGCACGAAATACACATCAATCTACCACATGTGAAAATGATTGAAATCGATACGGCCAATCACGAATTCTTCATTACAACACCCAAATTGGAAGCGCTCAGTTGCAAGAATTTCAATGTTATTCATCTCAATAATCCAGAAACCATTAAATATTTGCAGACTACGGTCTACAGCGACAGCTTGCACGTCCTGAAAAATTTGCAGTTTCTCCTACTCACTTTTATCGGAAATGACAATCGATCAAATGTTTTGTCAGTTTTTCCGGAGCTGAAGATTCTGTCATGTTCCGGCCATCGAGGTTACGTTCCATTGAAGATTAATAATATGGTTGAGTACAAACGTAACCATCTTCTGTCTAAGCCGAAGATTTATTTCCTATCGGTTGAGATAGATGGCATCGGGAAAATTAACGAATTCAACAGCTTCCGTGACGATTTTTATTTCCAGCTCAACAATTACAATTTGCTGGCTGAAACTGTTTTTCAATATTATAATGTGACATTTAAGACGATCAGTTACGGTCATCTGATGAAATCGATGAATGGTAAAGTACCAAATGACTTCTTCAAGAAATATTTCCGTACCAACTGTATTTGGGTAGAGGAAAAAGTCGAGGATCACGAGCATCTGTTCAATTTCCTCAAAAATTTCGAATATTTGACCGAGCTAAGCCTTACAAGTGATTCATTAGATCAATCCTACTTGAATCGATTGGATGAATTGGATCAATTGAAATTTTTGTCAGTACGAGCTGCAAGCAGTTTGTTGAATCCCAACAAGGGTGAAAAATCTGATTTGAACTTCGATTTTCTTTTGAAGTTGCAACAGCTACAGTATTTTGCTGCAACCATTGACTCTTCAAAGTTCTTCGATTTAGCACTTAAATTATTGACACAATTGAAGTATTTCAAGTCAATCACATTTTATTACGTAGAAAATTATGTGTGGATCCGTAGAAATGAAGCATCCAACGCCTACGACATCTCGTGTTATCGTTACAAGAAGAGTCAACTTGATTACAATGGTTTGTGTCGAGAAGTGGATGCAATCAGAAAGTGTCCTCCTATTCAATATTAAAACTATTTTAAAATAATGAAAAATGACTTTTTTTTCGTACGCTATGATTGGAAATTATTTATGAGGAGAGTGATTTCTTTAACGGATTAGGCATTAGGTGATCAAATGGATTTTATAGAAAGTTTTGTCTGTTGAGTACCTTGCAAGTGCCATTGCCTGAAGAAAATGGAAGTGAAACGTGCGATATATTTATTTTGATTGCTTGTCGACGTGAATTATAACAACTGTTTGGTTCTCCCGGCCTGTTTGCCGGTAGCAGATTTTACAGGTCCACCAGCGTATTCGTCATTGCGATGAAGAAGGGGTGTGGCAAAGTTTCCAAGATATCGTGACGTCATTTATGAACGGTCCCTTTGGGTTTCAATTTCGTCTTTATGGCAAGGCACGTATTTTCAGAACTTTCAGAACTATAAAGGATTTGTTGAATTATACAAGAGCGGAGATGATTGAAATGGAACTGCGGGAGATGATTTTTTCCACTGGTCTCAACTCACTAAATTATTCGAAATCTCAAGGATATGCGTTGTTGAGTAGAAATAAAATCGTTCCATCACTCACACAGGAATCCATTCTTTTCATTTTATTCAATTTCTAATTTAAGTTCGATATTCTCTACTCTTATTTCATTATTGCTAAGAAGAATTGAATGAAAATCAGGATGTACATGCAACAACTGGCAGCGATCTGTAATCAGAAAGAACAGTAAGAAATCCACGGTATTCCCACAGTGCTACATTGTCTACTGTAGCTGCAAAATTCCTGTCAATGTAAAAATATTCATTCGCGCTAATGCATATCGGCAACATAGCTATTTGATTCAACACATCTCGCTTCAATCGATAAAGGTGTAAGTTATCGGTCGTCCAAAAAATATTTTGTTCGATATTCTCGACCAGTAAGTTGAACTGCAAAAAGGATGTACCCGCTTGTTTAAGACAAAATATGTAAAACTTTCGAATTTTACCTCTAATTTACTCGACTGACACGATTCTATTAGTATGAACCAACTCACTGTCCCATATGATAATGATAGTAAACCGTCTATAGAAAAAGAGATCAAAAGGGATCTATATGTCTACCACCAAATTCAGTTTTATACAATTACCAACAACAGCCAGTAATCCCCAATTCAGCTCCACAGCCAGAAAGAGCCAATACAGTTGGTATAAGTTATAAATGAATGAATTAATCATAACGAAGAGTAGGTTCATTCCAAAGAAATCATTTATCTCGGCTGTTAATTTCCACATTTCCATATGCACCGATTTGATATTTTTTAAGAATTCACTCTTACGCGATGAACTCGTACATATGGTCGGATCTTGGGCTTGTACATTGAGTTTTTTAACGAATAAAGTCAGAATATCAACATAGAACATTGTATGCAAAATGTGGATTGGATAGGAAACTCGTAAAAACGATATCACAATCGACGAAGTCAATGAAGACCATACATCGCTAGCATCTGACATGATCCATACCTCTATGAATACCAAGAATTGCGAGCCGAGAAAAAACATGAAAACGATCAGAATTTTGATTTTATAGCAACGTTGAAAGCGATGAACACATTTCCTTGTTGCTTTCTCCTCAAAACATTTCGCGATCTTTCGAATTCGATGATTGGCTCTGTGATAGACAGACGTCGAAAACTGGCATTGGTAGTTTGCGCTAAAAATTGAGAAGTATAAAATCGAAACGTGCGAGAAATTTATGATCGTATGAATAGGGCCCAGCGACTTGAAATGTGGGAATACTATGAGGAATATCGTTAAGCACAAACTAAGGAAAGACGATAGTAGCATTGGAATTCGGTGTTCAATGGTTGGTGAATTTCGGAAATGTGTGTTTCTAGCGTACGGTGCAACTCCAACGAACCGAAATATTGAAAATAAAAGGCCAGATTGTTCCGATAGTACCATTTTCTTTGGTTTATTTATTTCCCTTAAATTTATGTAGTGCGGAACACATGCGGAACTGACTGAGAATGAAAAAAATATTTTTCGTGAGCCATGGATTCGACAATTATGTACACGCCTCGTCAATAAAATGTCGATTAAACAATAAAAATGTTAACAATTAACATGTGAACTATGTGCGCTACCAATTATTACTTAGACATTGAAAATTCTGCGGTATGAAAACTGGAAACACATTTAATAGTTCCGCCTAATCGGGGGTTTTTTGCTTTAAAACACCACGTCTACGGCCCGCAAGTTGCGGGTTGGTGAGTGATAATAATCCGTCTGACTAGGAATGTGAATGCTGCCGTTGTCTCTTGCTGTTGATATCCTCCGCCACCATGCTGTCTTCAGGCGTACCAATGCGTAGCGTTAAGTAACTACCCGAAGACAGCCTCCTTCATCCTTTTGCTTAGTGACCACACTACTACACCAAGGTTGGCTAGCTGATCGTTCATGTGGGTTGCTCACTGTAACAAAGGTGTCGCGTAGGATTAGATGTAAGAGTAAGGTGAACAGAGGCTATGATCAATGCACTATCGCTTGATAGTGCATTGCTATGGTACGTGAGGAATACTATGTTCCGCGTAAAACACCATTTTTGAAGACATAATTGGAACATAAAAGCGGCAGATAAATGAGTCTTACACAAACACATCCAATAACCAACCCCAATATTTTCTCACTATTGACTTGAGGCAGCAATAGCTATGCAAATTGTACTAGGTTCTTTTGAACAGATTCATTCAACAAATTTTGTCGGTTAGACCGTTGGAAAAAGTGATCATAAATTTTGTTTCCACATCAGTCCCAAACATACAATTAGAAAACGATTCAGCAATGAATGTAAATATTTCATAAATAATGTAGCCTATGCGTGGCTTCTCACGTGTTCATATTATCTACTTACGAGGCTTCACAAATCAATTATTTTATGATTTATTATCCTTCATAAGAAGTGGCAATAAATGTATAGCACCATAAACCGTTACATTGTTAGCATTTCTATAGGAAAACTAGTCGTTTTTATTTCAGTATACGAATAAGTAAAGAGTCCGGAAAATTCTCGTCTGACCAATTGTTCCATTACTGAAGTGTGTCATATACATCAGAAATCACCCTAGAATTTTCAAAACACATCGATGCGTAATTAGTAAAAACCATATCCGTTATCTACACTAGTGACATTTTAACAACGGTTCAGAGCTATTCAAACAAGTAACACTTCGGCTAAATCAATACGAGACGACATAAACACTTCCATTAAAAATTTGTTTAGACGGAATCAACATTATTCCGGCTTGAGAAAAAAGTCTATCGAGGCTACAATAAAGAAAATGGGACTTAATTGGAAACCTTTATGAGTAAGTGTTGCGGGAAATACACCTAATCATCCAACGAAGTCGTACGTATGAGAATCTGTTTGGTTTTTTGAATCACATATTTCCAGTCAGAAATTTCATTCTTTAACTTTAGCTTTAGGTGATGGGTTAGGTTTTAGTTAGATGATGTCAAAATTAAAATCGAGAACTTAAGAGTTTGCATGCGTATGCTACAACGGTAGACAGTCGCGTTGATGGAAGTCGTTAATTAAAAAAATTATTTCGGTTAAATTTAATTGAACGCATGCTCTATTCAGAAACTAAAGGAACTGGAAGTCCATTCGTGTTTATTGGTTTGAAGTCTTTGCTGATGATCTGTAAATGCATACGTCAGAATAATGACGTCCTTCGCCTTTAGGATGACATGAACTTGTTCTCAGCTTGTGCAAGAAGAATTCTCTGACGTCAAATATCTGCGAATACAGTTCGATGGCCTTCGATCGTAAGCCGGTACAGTCATTTTGATAGTTAAGGAAGTACGAGATATTGGTGTACATAATACTAGACGAAAAGCACAACTTCAACAGCCACATTGCCAAAAGAATTTCGAAATCATATTCGATGCTTGGATTTTTGAAGAGAATATGTTGTGATTTACGCAATGTGAAGGCTCTGTGTTACTTCTTCTCCAGCTAAGTTTATTGTAACTGATTGGTGTGATTGAAATGTTTAAAGTAAAAAAATCCAAAAATTGTTGCATCCATCGCATTCCCGCTACTCACGTGAACACGAACTGGTAACATTTCCATTGTTTAGTTTCTATTATTAAACTGTTTGTTCAACTTTGCTTTTTCGTTTTGTATGTTTGATTGATAAAGATCTCTTTGCATCAAATAATCGAGTTTCACTTCTTTTATTTAGTAGCATTGAAACGTCTAAGGAAATAACTTCGTTGCTGCAAGAATTTCGGTCGGTTGTTTCGATTTTATAATAAAGGAGAGAAATGTCCATTTTAGAATCTTTCAAGTATCTCCTTCGCTCGTACGAATGCATCGGCTTGGCTCCAATAACTAAAAAAGCTAAAACATCATCGAAACAGTTTCTCTATATTCTACCCACCATATTATCATCAGTTGTTGGCTTGGGCATTTCAATATATCTTCTGGTTTTCCCTCACTTTGAGTCCTACAGTTCCATACACACAATCATCAATTTTGCTTCCCAAATAACTTTCATCACGATGCTGTTCTCAGCCAATTGTCAGTCCTTTTGCTGCAAATCCGCTTACCAAAATATCATCAATCAAATTCGTCAAATTGAGACGAGAGGAAATGAAAAATTTTGGCATTCAATTCCCGGAAATATGAAGGCTAAGTACAAACTGAAAGTGGTGTGCATTTTCGGTTTGTTTTTTGTTTCACAGGGACTAGTTTTCGCTGAAGTTATGGAAACTGCGACGAGTAGAAAGTTGCTATCATCTTTTTTCACTTCTCTATTTCGACTAATAACTCCGCTAGCGACGATTCATGTCATTCTGTTCGGTGATATTGTCACAATGTTCATCTTGGGAATCAACGAACAAATAACGAACCTAATCAAAATTTCTCATTCGTCAATGAAAATTGCATATTTGAAAAATGTTAAATTGATGCACATGGACCTTTGGCGATTGGTTACACAGATCAACTTGTTTTTCGGTTGGAATTTACTGTTTCTGATCATTAATTCTTTTGTGTACATTACGTATCAGTTGTACTGGATATTTCTTGCATTGGAACTGAAATGGAATTCACTGGCGCTAATCGGTAAGTCTTATATGTTATGCTAGTACGGTTTGCGCGACTGTGAATCGAAAAAACTCCACGAAATTCTTTCAGTTCCATATTTTTCGCCACGTTCACAGAGCAGTTGTACATCTCTGGGAAACATAGTAGAAGTTGAGATTATGAGCCGACAACAAGGTTGATAATAACTCAAGACGAAGCTCGGTTAAAGTGTGATTGTACTTTGTACAACAGAGAAATGATAACGGGTGGCGTTGCTTCCCACGGCGGAAGCAACGTCATCTGTTATCATTTCTCTGGTGTACAATGATGTGGGATCTGTTTTGGTGAAAGCGAAGAGAAAAACTTGAGCACATAATATAAAAGATGCGAACTGAATCGTTGGGTAATTGCGTCTAACTAGAAATTTGTTACAGAAGGTTCGTTCTCACTGCTTTACGGCATAACGATGCTGTTCATTTTAGTGAACTCGTGCCAGTCTAGTACTTTGAAGGTTTAGTAAAAATCTCGTAATTTTGCAGCGGATTAATCACATTTTAACACGTGCAGATAAAGCATCTCATTGAAGTGATCGAACTGTATGCATTTTGGGCATCAGATCACCTGCAACTACATCATTTGAAACAGGAAATTTTCAGTCAAATCAATTCGCTTCCGATATATGTTTCAGGAAGCGGCTTTTTTATTATTGACAGACAATATCTGGCTGGGGTAAGTTATTTATATTGTGAGTCCAACACGGTTTCAAGAAAAACAATCTTCCAGATAGCTGCGAGCTGCTGTATGTACATAATAATTTTCATCCAGTTTTTTGTATCATCACACGTGTAAGGAGTGAATTATCTTTCAGTAGGTTAGAAAAAATAAATTGGATTTACACATTTTAAATTGCGTCTCATTGATTTATTGTCTCTGAGGTTGTATAGGTTGTCTTTCTTGTCTCTGTTTTTCCCGAATATAGTGTGGATTTGAGCATGATTTCTTGGTTATTGTCACTGGTTGACGCTGTCGGCAAATCGGTCTTTTGTCACTTCATCATCGTCATTAACATGTTAGGAAGTGGTTTCTTTTTCGAATTTCGGAATTCAAAAGACAGACTTGCCAGTAACGCCATCGCTGAGATATGTGCGATAGTCACAACTACAATTCCACAATCTATTGTAAAACCCCCTCCTCCTTGAACTCTAAAAGCATTCATCTGAATCAGGGGAAATTTACTTGAGATTATAGCAAAAAAAACACTCAAGTCCAAGATGGCGGCTCCGGACCCGGCCATATTCTTAGGTCATTGTAAACTCACCACCGCTTTGCGGTCGCCATTACCTCTCCAATAAAAAAAATCATGAAAATCGGAGAAAATTCACGCGAAATATTGACAAAATACTCTCCCTTTACTGTAGGGCTCAATATAGCTTGACTTAGGCTCACTTTACGTGCTTTAACTTTACAGTTCGCGATCCGATTTTGACAAACTGCTTTTCCTTTAATTTTGTCGTAGTGATGGATAACAGATCAGTAGCCGTAACCAAATATGTTTAAATTTGGCGAAGGAAGATGATCCGGATATCCATTGACTTCCTGTCGCCTTCCATATAAAGAACATCTCACTTTATACAAGAAAAATAATTCACATGCTTCATTGATATCTTGCTCGGTAATACGGTAATAATTTACCATGTAAAATACATAACTGGTTCCTCGTGGAATTATAACTCTTGTCATCGGGTCAGGACTCGGGAGGCAAACTTCACTTTATGATTTCCCATTAATAGGCAGTGGTTTTCTGTACAAATAAAACTTTTTACCAAAATTTTGTTCACCTATATTTCCGCTGCTTTTTAAGTGTTCATTTTGTCTGCTCAAGAAGCCATTCAGATAGTGTTCTTTATGAGAGACGAGTTGTTAGACAACAGCATACTATCGTACGTCATAGATGTATGTAGCTCGAAGTGGAGAAGACGATTACAAATTGTATTTCTTTTCTCTTTGGCACTTTCATTGAATGGCCTTTCACTGGCTACATAAATATTTGTTTAATGACTTATTGCCATCACAAGCCATGAATAAACTCGTAGATTACGCTTACTATTACAATAGGACCAACATTTTTATAAATGTACGTTTTTTTGAATAAACTTACTTTGATTTGCATTACACAAAAGGAAGGTACGGGAAAAGCTCCTATTTTAGTGAAAAGAAAATTACGAAAATCGGATGCTTACCAAGCATAAAATTTGATAAAGCAATTTCGCTGACGGGAGAAATGACAAAACTAATTCTAAAAATATTTAGAAAAATTTATGTCATTCTCCAATGTCGTACAGTAATAGGATTTGCAGAGAGGGAGTTGAAGTGGATGGACTTCTAAAAATAAGGTAAAGAGTCATTATCGCGTGACTCCTTAAGCATTTAACATAACTCTCTAATCTAAGGAGAATATTCATATTAATTCCGATAAAATTAGACTTTCTGCTTGAGATGTCTTTGCCGCACCTCTATCATTGAAAAACGATTAAAGCTGTCAACATTTTCTTTCTTCTTATCAAATATTTGGTTTCCATATTTTCACTGTTTGCTCAACTTTAGTTATGTATTGTCTGATTGATTGATTGAATAATTCTCACACGTCTGTTTCATTTAGTCACATTGAAACATCCAGAGGGAATAGGTCCGTTTTTGCAACAAGCATTCCGGTTCACTCCATTCTGTTGTTTTCAAAAAGATGTCCATTTTAGAATCCTTTAATCGTTTGATTTGTTTCTTCCAATACATCGGTCTAGCCTCGATTACTAAACGAGAAAAAAAATATTTCATAAACATTATTCACATCTTGCCGACCTTACTAGCATCAATTGCTGGTTTCTGCATTGCAACATATCCGTTTGCTTTTCCCAATTTTGAGTCATTCAGTTCCATCCATACAATCTTGAATATGGCTTTGCCTATGAGTTTCCTTTTGGTACTCTTATCCGCCAATTATCAATGTTTTCACTACAATTCAACCTATCAAAATATTTTTCATCGAATTCGTCAAATTGAGAAAAGAGGAATGGAGAAATTTTGGTACAAAAGTCCTGGAAAAGGGATGAAGTTCAAGTTCATAGTGAAAGTTCTGTGCATTTTCTGTTTGTTTTTTGTATCACAAGGACTACTTTTCTTCGAAGTTCTACAAAGTACGGCTGCAGGCTCGATTTTCTCAAAATTGTGGTCACCTTTTCTTACTTCTGCACTTCGAATAATAACTCCGTTCGCAGTAATTCACATAATTATGTTCGGGGATATCGTGACAATGTTTATCATGGAGATCAACGAACAAATAACGAACCTGATCACCTTCTCGCACTCGTCGATGAAAGTTGAATTTTTAAAAAATGTTAAATTGATGCACATGGATATTTGGAAAGTAGTTGCGCAGATCAACATATTTTTCGGATGGAATTTACTGTTTCTGATTATCAATTCATTTATTTATATAACTGCACAGCTGTACTGGATCTACCTTGCATTGGAACTGAAATGGGATACGCTGCCGTTATTGGGCATGTACATTTTTTCATCTTCTACCAACGCACTCCAGGCATGAGTTGTACGCGATAAATAGAGTACTGAAACTGGACAGTGTCACACTTACACTGTAAAAAATTTTCCATATAAAATGGTACTCTATTTGGCAGCTGACCACGATCACACTTTTGCCTGGAGTTGCTTTGCTATATCCAAAGCCGGAGTCGAACGCAAAGCGGAACAATCGAAATTCGATATTGTAAACGAAGTCCTCTACTTCTCGTCTCGTGTCGTTTTACAGTTCTGGTTGCATAAGATACTAAAATATTCCACAAAATTATTTACAGAAGGTTCGTTTTCACTGCTTTACGGTATGACGATGCTATTCATTTTAGTAAACTCTTGCCAGTCCAGCGCACAAAAGGTTTCATAAAAGAAATTGGCAATTTTTACGGACTGATCTCATTTTACTTTGTGCAGATAAAACATATGATTGAAGGGATCGAGCAGTACGCATTCTGGGCATCGGACCACATGCAGTTGTATCATTTGAAACAGGAAATTTTCAGTCAAATCAATTCACTCCCGATATACGTTTCAGGAAGCGAATTTTTCACTATTGACAGACAATATCTGGCTGGGGTAAGTACTTTAAGTTGTCAACATAACGATTCCGGTCGACTCATGTGAATTTCTTGTAGATAGCTGCGAGCTGCTGTATGTACATAATAATTTTCATCCAATTTTTTGTAACATCTAAGTTGTAGAAAAGTCAGTTGATTTGGAAAGATTATATTCTAACGTTTTGAATTTAAAATTTCGTCGTTTTTCACAGTGTGAAGCCATTCATAAATGTCGTCATTTTACTCAAAAACAAGGCTCTGGATAAAGCCGGGCTGAATAACGGTACCTCAAGCAACTAGGACTCTATAGTGTTGAAAGTATAGAGAATTAAACGAAGGAGAATTTTTAAAAGCTTTGATAAACTGATGAGATCTAAAGAGAGCACAGAATGACAACTGACTGATTACATATGGATCGGTTTTCTGATTTGAAGTCACCGATAAGGCTTGAATGAAACATGTATTGTCGTTATATCACTACCCGATAAGATAAACCAGAAAAGACTGTAGCAGACGCTGTGACTCATCCCTATACAATCCCGTTTGCCCAGCATGCGTAACCCTACTACTTACGCAACCCTAGTGTGACCGCATACCTAGTGCAAAAAGGTTGTATGAAACATACTCGTTGAGTAAACCGCACATAACGCGATTCTAAATAGCTCGCACTA